>CAUYON010111278.1:0-17032 GCA_963573935.1 Arctocebus calabarensis | reverse complement strand
CTGCATTTAGTAAATTTCATCTGTACCCTTCTAAGATGGACCATTGGTGGTAGATGTGATCTCACTAATTACCTTCCCTCTCCTCCACTCCCGTGCCCGTTCCCCCATATTTTTGTGCTATAATTGGGTTATAGCCTTCATATGAAAGCTGTAAATGAGCTTCATATGGGCTGAGTACATTGGATACTTTTTCTTCCATTCTTGAGATACTTTGCTAAGAAGAATGTGTTCTAGCTTCCATCCATGTAAACATGAAAGAGGTAAAGTCTCCATCTTTCTTTAAGGCTGCATAATATTCCATGGTATACATGTACCACAACTTATTAATCCATTCATGGATCGATGGGTACTTGGGCTTCTTCCATAACTTAGCAATTGTGAATTGGGCTGCAATAAACATTCTGATACAGATATGTCTGTTATCACGTGGTATTTAGTCTTCTGGGTATAAACCTAGAACAGAAATTATAGGATCAAATGGAAGTTCTATTTTTAGAGCTCTAAGTATTCTCCAAACATCATTCTAAAAGGAACGTATTAGTGTGCATTCCCACCAGCAATGTAGAAGTGTTCCCTTTTCTCCACACACATGCCAGCATCTCTGGTTTTGGGATTTTGTTATGTGGGCTAATGTAACTTGAGTTAGATGATATCTCAAAGTAGTTTTGATTTGCATTTCTCTGATGATTAAGGATGATAAGCATTTTTTCATGTGTCTGTAGGCCGTGCACCTATCTTCTTTGGAGAAGTTTCTCTTCAAGTCTTTTGCCCACCCTGAGATGGGATCACTTATTCTTTTCTTGCTAATACATTTGAGTTTTCTGTGGATTCTGGTTACTAAACCTTTAACCTGCAAATATTTTCTCCCATTCTGAGGGCTGTCTGCTTGCTATACTTACTGTGTTCTTGGCTGTACAGAAGCATCTTAGTTTGATCAGGTCCCAGTAGTGTATTTTTGATGCTGCTTCAATTGCCTGGGGAGACCTCCTCATAAAATATTAACCCAAGCTGATTTCTTCAAGAGTTTCTGCTGCACTTTCTTCTAATATTTTTGTAGTTTCATGTCTTAAGCTTAAATCTTTAATCCAGTGAGAGTCTATCTTGGTTAATGGTGAAAGATGTGGATCCAGTTTCAGTCTTCTACAGGTCACCAGCCAGTTCACCCAGCACCATGTGTTAAATATTTAGTCTTTTCCCAACTGAATGATTTTGATTGGCTTGTTAAAGATCAAATAATGGTAAGTAGCTGGGTTCATTTCTTGGTTCTCTATTCTGTTCTATACATCTACCTCTCTGTTTTTGTGCCATTACCATGCTGCTTTGATCACTATCGATTTATAGTACAGTCTCAGGTCTGGTAACGTGATTCCTTCTGCTTTGTTTTTATTTCTAAGTAATGTCTTGGCTATTCGAGGCTTTTTCTGATTTCATATAAAATGAAGCATTATTTTTTCAAGATCCTTAAAATGTGACAATGGAGCTATAATAGGGATTGCATTAAAATTGTATATTGCTTTGGGTAGTACGGACATATTAACAATGTTAATTCTTCCCAGCCATGAGCATGGTATGTTTTTCCATTTGTTGATATGTTCAGCTATTTCTTTTCTTAGAGTTTCATAGTTCTCTTTACAGTGATCTTTCACATCCTTTGTTAATTAAACTCCCAAATATTTCATCTTCTTTGGCACTACTGTGAAAGGAATAGAGTCCTTGACTAATAGCTTGGCTATTGTCGGTATATATAAAGGCTACAGATTTATGAGTGTTGATTTTGTAGCCTGAGATACTGCTGTATTCCTTGATCACATCTAAAAGTTTTGTGGTAGAATCCCTAGTGTCTTCCAGATATAAAATCATATCATGCATGAAAAGTGAAAGTTTAATCTCTTCTGACCCTACGTGGATACCCTTGATTGCCTTTTCTTCCCTGATTGCAATGGCTAAAACTTGCATTACAATGTTAAAGAGCAATGGAGACAATGGGCATCCTTGCCTGGTTCCTGATCTAAGTGGAAATGATTTCAGTTTAACTCCACTCAGTATAATATTGGCTGTGGGATGCTGGAGATGGCCTCTATTAGTTTAAGAAATGTCCCTTCTATACCAATTTTCTTAAGTGTTCTGATCGTGAAGGGATGCTGGATATTCTCTCATCAATTGAGATGAATATGGTCTTTGTTTTTTAATTTATTTATGTGTCAAATTATATTTATAGATCTATGTATATTGAACCAGCCTTGAGACCCTGGGATAAAGCCCACTTGGTCATGGAGTATAATTTGTTTGATGTGTTGTTGGATTTTGTTTGTTAGTATCTTGTTCAATATTTTTGCATCAATATTTACTAGTGATATTGGTCTATAATTTTCTTTTCTTGTTGGGTCTTTCCCTGGTTTAGCTATCAAGGTGATATTTGCTTCATAGAATGTGTTGGGTGGTATTCCTTCTTTTTCTATATTTTTGAAGAGGTTTATTAATATAGGTACTAGTTCTTCTTTAAGGTTTGGTAGAATTCTGACGTGAAGCCATCTGGTCCCAGGCTTTTCTTTTTAGGGAGATTTTGTATTGTTGATGCTATTTCAGAACTTGATATAGGCCTATTCAACATTTCCACTTGATTCTAGCTAAGTCTAGGAAGGTGGCATGCTTCCAATTATTGGTCAATTTCCTTCTGATTTTCATATTTCTGATAGTAAATTTTATTATAATATTCGTTAAGGATTTTTTTAATTTCTGAGGAGTCTGTTGTTATTTCTTCTTTGCCATTTTTGATTGATGACATTAGAGATTGTACTCTTTTTTTCCTGATTAGGGTAGTGAAAGGTTTATCTACTTTATTGACCTTTTCAAATAACCAACTTTTTGATTTATTGATCTGTTGTGTAATTCTTTTGTTTTCGATTTCACTTAATTCTGCTCTAATTTTGGTTATTTCTTTTCTCCTTCTGGGTTTGGGGTTGGAATGTTCTTCCTTTTCCAGTTGCTTGAGATGTCCCATCAAGTTGTTAACTTCCTCTTTCTTTTCTCTTGAGGAAGGCTTGCAGTGCTATCAATTTTCCTCTTGGAACTGCCTTTGCAGTATCCCAGAGGTTCTGATAATTTGTGTCTTCATTATCGTTTTGTTCTAAAAATTTGTTAATTTCCTTCTTAATCTCATCTATGACCCAGCTATCATTTAGCATCAGGTTATTTAGCTTCCATGTGTTTGTATGAGTATGAAGATTCCTATTGTTATTGAGTTCACCTTTTATTTCATGATGGTCCTAGAAGATGCAAGCAACAATTTCTATTCTTTTAAATTTGCTGAGGTTAGACTTGTGACCTAAGATGTGATCGATTTTGGAGTATGTTTCGTGGGCTGATGAGAAGAATGTGTATTCAGTTTTATTACGATGAAATGTTCTGTAGATGTCTGTTAAATCCAGATGTTGAATGGTTAGGTTTATATCTAAAATTCCTTTGCTTAGCTTCTTATTGGCCCATCTATCCAACACTGCTAAAGGAGTATTAAAATCTCCAACTACTACGGACCTGGAGGAAATCAAGTTGCTCATATCTGTTGGAATTTTTCTTATAAATTGAGGTGCATTCTCATTGTGTGCATAAATATTAATAATTGACATTTCATCATATTGTGTATTACCTTTAACAAATATGAAGTGTCCATCCTTATCATTCCTTCCTTTGATTGGTTTAAAGCCTATTGTATCTGTGAATAGGATTGCAACACCTGTTTTTTTTCTGCTTTCAATTTGCCTGAAATATAGATGACCACCCCGTCACCCTGAGTCTATATTTATCTTTTAAGGTAAGATGAGATTCTTGTATTCCACAGATATCTGGCCTGAGTTTTTGTATCCAGTCAGCCAGCCTTTGCCTCTTTAGAGGACAATTTAAACCATTCACATTAATTGAGAATATTAGTAAGCCTTTCAAAAGTACAGTGGACATTTTTAACCCTTTCACCACTCTGGAGGTTGGAATTTAAAGTTTCTGAGTGAATTTACTTTTGTGGTGGAGGATTACACTAGTCATTATGGAAGATAGGCCTGAGAATATCCTGGAGAGGTGGTTTAGTTATAGCTAATTTCTTCAGCATGTGGATGTCATTAAAGGATTTAATTTCTCCATCATAAATGAAACTCAGTTTAGCTGGATACAGGATCATGGGTTGAATGTTATTTTGTTTTGGGAGATTAAAAGTTGATGACCATCCTCTTCTAGCTTGAAAGTTTTCAGCAGAGAGTTCTGCAGTTATTCTAATATTCTTCCCCTTGTAGGTTATGGTTTTCTTTTCTTTTCTTTTTTTTTTTTTTGTAGAGACAGTCTCGCTTTTATCACCCTCAGTAGAGGGCCGTGGCATCACATAGCTCACAGCAACCTCTAACTCCTGGGCTTAGATGATTCTCTTGCCTCAGCCTCCTGAGTAGCTGGGACCACAGGTGCCCACCACAATGCCCGGCTATTTTTCTGTTTTTCCAGTTCGGCCAAGGCTGGGTTTGAACCCGCCACCTTTGGTATATGGGGCCAGCGCCCTACTCACTGAGCCACAAGTGCCACCCCGGTTATGGTTTTCTTACATCGGCTGCTTTCATAATTTTCTCTTTCATATTAACTTTAGTGAAGTTAATTACAATGTGCCTGGGGGATAACTTATTTGGGCTGAGTCGTGCTGGGGTTCTGAAACTGTCTGCTATCTGAATCTCTGAATCTCTTGGCATGTCTGGAAAGTTCTCTTTCATAATCTCTTGAAGAAGAGAGTCTGTGCCTTGTTTAGCTACTTTGTCACTTTCAGGTATCCCTATAAGGCGAATATTGATTATCTTCGAATTATCCCAGAGCTCTCTGAGAGAATGATCTGTTTTTGCTCTCCATTTCCCTTCCTCTTTGGAAGTTTGGGAGCGTTCAAAAGCTTTGTCTTCAATACCAGAAATCCTTTCTTCTGCTTGCTCCGTTCTGTTACTAAGTGATTCTACTCTGTTTCTCACTTCTTTGAGGTCTGCAAATTCTTGTCTCAATGTGTCAAAATCTTTTGTCATTTTGTCTTTGAATTCCTTGACTTCTTGAGACAATTTTTAAAACGCTCCCTGAATTTCTAAATCCTATTTTTCCTCTATTTTATTGTTCTTATTTGTAATCCAAATTCTGAATTCGGTTTCTGACATCTCAGCTGTTTGTTTATGCATATAATCTTCAGTTGTGTCCACTGAATTGTTCCTTGTGGGGCTTGATCTGCTCTGGTTCAGATCTCTGATCTGGAGATTTTATGCTGATTCCACCCATGATTATTTTGCACCTTTTGGCAAGATGAGCAGATAAGGATAAGTTGGGTTGGGGGTTCTAGGAGTAGTGATTGGCCAGTCCTTTGTGTGAAAGCTGGGACTGACGTCTTTACCTGTTCCCCTAGAGTTTTGCTAAGGACCTGTACAGTGCTATTGCCTGAGAAACTGGAGACCTTCTTGGTGTGTTGGGGTTAAGTGGCTCTGTCTTGTTTTCAGCTGGTCCTTGTCTTACCCTGGAGAATCTGTTACCCTGGTTGAAGTCTGAGCTGTGGAGAAATACCAGCAGGTAAATCATCCTGCCCCCCACAGGCAACAATTAGAAGAGGAAAATCAAATCTTCCCACTACCACACACCCAGGGTACCACTTTGGATAGTCCTCGGGTGATTGGCCCAGTTGTAGAGGTCCCAACCAATTGTCCCACTCAGCACTGGCCTCAGATGGGAAAGTTCAAAAGGTCTCCACCAACTAGATAGCAGGGGTCTGATGGCAACTCTAGTATAACTCACTCTGGTGCTCTGTGATATCAGAAGGACCCCTCATCCCCAGCAAATAAATTAGTCTGGGAAGGTTGATGCCTCCTTCCCCACCTTGCACGTCTGTCACACCCAGTCACTGGGACCCCTCAGGGCTGTGATCTACTTCCCTCCAATGAGCAGATGCTCCAGGGTTTTGTGCCTGCCTGAGTCAGGAAGATCTGAATCTCCTCATCTAGGCCACTACTCTCTGCCACTCTCTGTCACTATTCGGCAGGGGGAGGTGAGGCCTGACAACCTTGGGTGCTTGATATGAGCTGGGGCAATACACTCACTTCCAGCCCTGTCCCTGATTGATATTGTTGACAGAACAGAACAACTTTGCAGAATTTGTTTCTGTCCTGGCTATTTTCCCCCTTTGTCTCAGCTTTGATCCCTTGAGGGCCAGTGCATCTGAAGCTCAGTAAGCACTCCTCTGGGTCAGTCCTGCCCTGGGTGTCTACTGTCTCTGTGCATATATTCTAATACCCATGCTCCACCCAGGCCAGTTCCACCTCAGGCAGACCCTTTATTCCAGGAGCCAATACTCTGTCCCAGATCTGTTCTGCCAGCGGCCGCCACTGGAGAAGCTGCCTGGCCTCTCTGGGGTGCCCAGAGAGACTGGAAATATTCATTTAAAATATCCCCAGGGGTGTGAGCCCCACCATCACTGTTCCCGCTGCTGCCAGTTCCTCGGGGTACTGCCTCTCCCTCAGTTGATTATCTTCTCCTTACTCCCAAGCCGGAAAGTCAGCACAGATCAGCAACCATCCATGCCCCATCTACACCCCTTGAGAAAATGCCCAGGAATCTGAACTCAATGGGGGCCAAGCTTCCAGGCTTTGGGGTGATAGTGGAGGGGAGTGCCAGGAATTCAAAATTGTGGGTAAAGAATATATACAGTTTTATACAGTTTTATGCCTGGCAGGAGAGTGCCATGGCACTCTAGTAGGGGAAGAAGGTCTGGTTTTTAGAAGGTCTTTCCCATTGGGTAAAAGGGGAAGACATTTGCACTCTGCTCACTTGTTTGTATGGAGGTATTGAATATACTGCGAGCCTTCTCGTCGGCGAGGGGACTCCCGTCCACTTGGCGATGGATTCTGTACCTTTTGTTTGTATCCTTGTGGTCACAGGTCACCTCAGCAGGGTTGATGTGCATTCTTCAACCTTCTCTTTTGGTTCAGATCTGAACCATCAGCTTTCTTGCTAAATTTCTGTCCTTTAACTCTCTTTCTGGATGGGAGCCTCTGTGGAAAGCTGGCTACAGACCACCATCTTGGCTCCACCCTCAAAGGTGTTATCTTATGCAGATAAAGTCTACCAGAAAATCTTTCAGAGCTTCCCATCAGATAAATACATGAAAAGTCTGTCTTGGTGTAATCATAACAGTTAGGCTTTTCTTTTCTCTGGTGGCTAATTTTTCTTGGTTATTTGATGAGATTCCTAGGCAGGCAGTTTTGAGACAATTTCATTTTTGTTGGAGGAAGTTTTCTCAGTCAGATAAGGGAATTTCTAGAGAAAGAAGTCCCCCCCTGTGCTTGAGGGATGGGGGAAAAAGAAGAAAAGTTTAGACAGTCCTTGATTCAGTGGACTGGGAGGAGGCCTTTTAATTTCCTTTAGTTCAAAGGGCTTGACATACTGAAACTCTCTACTCTGGGGTAACATTTTCTAAGCCCCAACACTCATGCTCCCTGGATCACCTATATCACTTGGGGTGATCTTAACAAAGGGAGATTTCAGAAACCTCTCCCCTATCCACCAAACCAAAATATCAGAGATTGGCCCAATGACACTACATAAAAACAAGCTCCCCAGATGATTCTAACATATTAAATTTTGAGAGCTACTGCTAAACACTTTACATCTAACAACTAAAACTGAGTTCGAACAAATCTTCCTACTCATATATCAAACATTTTATTATAATTTGTTCTACATGTGAGTTTAGTATATGTAACAAATTAAAATTTTTCTGTTCCTAAAATTGCCTTAAAATAATGTTCAACTTTTCATTTCTCTATCCCCATTAATATTTGAAAGCTTTTTTCTTCCTGTTGTTCTGTTTTGCTCTTTTCCTTTAGAGACTTTACTATAACAGGTAATGTCAATTTAAAGACCCCAAAGCACATTACACACACAAGCAAAAATCAGAACAAACACTTCAGGCCAGAACGTAATCTCCACTGAAACTGTTTGCTTGGCACAGTGAAGTAGCTGTGAGAACTCAGGTCTCCTGAATCAAGAGACCCTTGGCCCAATTATACATTGTACCCAATGTCCATGTAAATTCTTTCTCCATTCAATTCTAAAATTTTTGAGAAATAAAAGTCAAACTGTAACTTCTTGTCAAGTCAGAAATTTTCATAAAGGTAGAAAAAAACTGTTTTGCTATTATTTTAACATTGCCAGTGTGTAACTTTAATCACAGTTGGCTAAGAGATGGCAGGATTTCACTCTTTTACGTAGCCCAGCAGATACAACCCAGGTTTTTGGATTCAAGGATTTCACTCTCTCTCTCTCTCTTTTTTTTTTTTTGTAGAGACAGAGTCTCACTATATTGCCCTTGGTAGAGTGCTGTGGAGTCACAGCACACAGCAACCTCCAGTTCTTGGGCTTAGGTGATTCTCTTGTCTTAGCCTCCTGAGTAGCTGTGACTACAGGTGCTCACCACAAAGCCTGGCTATTTTTTGATGCAGTTAGGCCGGGGCTGGGTTTGAACCCACTACCCTCGATATATGGAGCCAGCACCCTACTCACTGAGCCACAGGCATCACCCAGGATTTCACTCTTTTACATAGCCCAGCAGATACAACCCAGATTTTCATTATTTTTTTTTTCTTTTTTGAGACAAAGTGTGACTCTGTTGCCCTGGGTGCTGTGGCATCATAGCTCACAGTAACCTCAAACTCCTAGGCTTGAAAATCTACTTAGCCACCCAAGTGTCTGGAACTACAGGCACCTGCCATAACACCTGGCTAATTGTTCTATTTTTAGTAGCGACAGGGTCTCACCCTTGCTCAGTCTGTTCTCCAACTCCTGAGCTTGGGCAATCCACCCACCTCAGTCTCCCAGAGTGCTGGGATTACAAGCATGAACTACCGCCCCCAGCCTATACATGCTTTCAAGATAAACAGCAACTTGTCCTCAAGTAAAAGACTTAACAGTAGTATTTGTCACATACAATTCATCCTCAAATCAGCTATTATCAGGGTGGCCATCTGTGTTAACTAAATGACTTTACCCAGAGAAAAGACAAACTTCTGCTATGACAGGAGACGGTTTCCCAGAGAAGAGTAAGGTGCCCACTAAGTCAGGCTCCTGCCCCCCAGAATCTAGGAGATGAGGGTGCTATATCCCTTGATGTTTACATTTCAAAGGGATGGCTCCTGAGTCCTTGAGAAAGGCATTTCTGAGTCTTAAAGCTGACAAAAGGCCTATCTAGTTTTCAAAAGGATTATATACATTTCAAAGAGAGGAGAAAGTACTGATAATTACAAATTTTCTAAAGCAAATGCTCAAAGAAAAAGGGAGGAGAGAGCAATCTCTTTTCCCATTTTCAACAGGGTGAATTAAGCTTCTCATTTTTAATGTGTATTTGTCCTTACAACAGCTACTACTCCTAATTAAGAATAATGAAACTGATTCATCATCAGATACAGGCTGTGGTTGTCTATACACATTGTTAATAAGTTTATATATATGCATTTTGCCCCCATATTTCTCCTGTGACCAAGGGTCTATATTTAGAGGACAACCAGGTGGAATTGTTGACAGTTATCAGATTGTACGGATTAACCTGGCATTCTCAAGGGAATAGTTAAATTTGTAAACTTGCTTCCTAATTCTATCATATCACTGAATGAGGCATTGATACTCATACTACTGATGTCCAATTAGCCCTTGACTTTTAGCCACAACCTGGACTAAGCAACTTTCATTTTTAGAATGTGTGTTGAGTACTGAGATAATTGAAAATGTTAGATAGTAAGTTCTGTTCAGAAAGGAGCGCTCACCAGCTTGAATTTCATCTGAAGGTTGCTCATAGGACATAGAGGGTCATCTGGACACTCATTCGCAATTAAGCTGGAATTGTTTGCCTTTGAGGGAAACAGAGTTACTTGCACATTGTTATTCATGCACATTGCTTTGACTTTTTGCATAAACAGGACCACATCACTTTCTCCACCCCATTTTCTATCTCCTTGACAAATGAGCAGTGTGAACTGACTGGGGCTAGAGGGGAATGCTCCTGATTTAGCAAGCAGTGGTTGGATGCCAAGGGGCCATGTTTCACTCAAAATGTTTACTCCTAACTGGTTGGTTCCCAAGGAGTTCGAGAGAGAGTTCCTAGGCTCAAAGGGAAGCATAACACAAAGGCGCTCAGCAAGGGGGAATTCCAGCATAATGGATTGGCAATGGAAACAGTTTAAACCAAAATAAATATAATAGCCACCCACTGAGAGGCAATTTACACACACCAGGCCAGCCTCAAAGTGGTGGACTTGGCCACTGTAATCTGCCCAGGAGTATTTTATGGGGCCTGATACAAGGAAAATGGGTAGGGAGAGAATGGAGAGCAGAGTGGGCTGGTCCAAATGGCAGACTGAGCCCTGCTGAATGCTCCCCCCTGTGGCGTGTGCTCTGACCTTGGCCTTCCTCAGTCTCCTTCTTTGAAAAATAATGCTTTTTTTTTGGGAAGTGCTAATCCAGCCTTGATTTCAGTTCTAGCTTTGCCCCTAAATGCCAAAATGGCTCTGGATATTTTGCTTCCCTCTTCTACTTCAATAACGATCAAGGGTTAAAGTAGAGTCCAGAGAAGCGGCTAGGGCTTCTGGGCCAGGCTCTCTGGGCACCATTCTGAGTACCTCTCAAGATTGTTATGTGAATTTGGGAGAAGTCTTAGTGTCTATGACACGTGCTTTCCTCATCTGTAAAAGAGGCACAATAATGCTACCCTCACGTGCTTCTTATGAGTATTAAAGATGATATCCATGTAAGAATACTATCGTCATGCCGAGTTGAAGGCGAGTCCTCATGGAGGGTTAGTAATCCCTGTCATCAGGGACCTCTAGAGTCTTTTCTGGCTCCTAATATCCAAAATTTTGGAACCCATTATTTCAAAACATCTCCTCTTTTCTCCTTATAAATTCCTTCAAGTTTGCTGAAATTAAGGAATCTCTATCTTTATTTATACCTCCTTTTACAATTTCAGAAGCCCTGAATAGCAGTCATGTTGCTTCCATGCCTGTAAGTGAAGATGTGGTTTTTACGTCAGAAAATGCTCACCAGGGTGGTTCTATGCACAGTTTTATAAGATGAAGTTCATGGTCAACATTCCTATAACAAAGCACAGGTTAATAAGAGAAAAGCAAAACAAATTTAATCAAAGTTTCACATGACAGAGTAACTTTCAGAAATTAAGACCCAAAGACTCAGAGAAAAATTATTATTTTGCTCAGATAGGATGAAGCATGGGGAAATGTAACTGGATGTAGGGTATGACCTGTGGTAACTGAGGGAGTGAGAAACCCTGAACGGCCATCTGTTCAGACTCAGACTCTTGGCCTCTCAGTTATAACATTTATTCCTCTGGATATGGAGCAGGAGCCCTTCGGAATGAGCATTTTACTATCAGGAGAGTGTAGGTCAGAGAATTTCTTTATGGACAGCTCCTAGATGGAAAGGTAGGGGAAGGTCAGAATAATATTTTCAGGTTTCTCGTTCCTATGACTTGCCTTGGGGAAGAGGAATTCTGGTTTCTATGACTTGCTTCTAGAAAGACTGAGAAGTGAAAGACAGGAAGCCTTGACAAGGTCAAGGTCTTGGGTCCAGAGACCTGGTTCCCGAGCCCTTCCATCCTCCTTTAGTTCAAGATAGTCAGGGGCAAAGCATCATGCTTTGGGGAATGGTTTTTTCATGACCCTACAATCTACACAAAGTGAGATGGAAAAGAATTATATTTCATTAAATGTAAGAATGACTTTATCTAAACTATTAGTCAGTGAGGAGTGACTACAGGAAAAATAGGAAGTATTTTATAGCCACTATTGATATCATAGTGGATAAGAAAACAAATGACAAAGAGGATGCTGAGCAGTGGGCCTTCTCACAGCCCAGGAGGTGCCTGTCGTGTTTTATGAGGTGGAGACACAGTGCTGTCTATAGCAGAGCATGTGATGAAACGGAAGGGTGTACATACTTTTAAAGATATGTGATCCCCATAGATTTAAGTACTTCACCTTTTTATTTTAATATTCTGAATGAAACTCATGTTACTCAGAATATTATTAACATTAAATTTGCAGAGCACATATTTCTAATGTTTCTTAATACAGATTTTCATTTTAGTAAATAAAATGATTCCGGTTGGGCTTAGAGCAGCCTAATCTCTTAAAAAGCAATTTTGAGGACGGTGTTAGCCTTTTAGTAGCCTCAGTATAAATGATGTTATTTTATTTACTGTGTTGATCAAATACCTTTGTGGAGTTTAATGAGCACTTCAGACTCAGCATGTTTGGTGTCTTTTTTGGAAACAGTGACCAGTTAATTAAAAAATGCTTCCTTCATGAATTTGTCCTTCATCCTTGCATAGAAGTGGTATGAAACTAGGAAGGAAATATAACACACATTAAATCCCACCTCTACTGCCGTGAGTTAATGTCCAGTTTAGGAGAATTTGCATGTAAAGCGCTTGCTTTACCCTGTGAGGGGAGCCTCAGTACCAGCAGCACTTTCATCCCTTTGCAGGAAGCATGTCCGATGTATCTGCAGATAAAAAAACACACCAAGGCCACACATTGTTCCAGAAGATTTTTAACTTAAATATTATAAAGCCCAAGCACCACTGTGTATATTAATTCTAGGACAGTCTATAGAAAGTGTTTCTTTATAAAACTCTGTTAAGCTATCTGAAACATCAGGCAATCAGTTCACTTTTCATTGCTGAGAATCTCAGAGGCCCATTAAAGTTCATTGTTTATAAACCATGGTCATCCATATTCTGAGAAGAGATACCAGATCAAGTTTTCATTTCAGCATTGTGATCATCTGGAAGGATTTCCCCTCCACAAATATGAGGTGAGGTGAGGTCAAGGGTGTGGGGTGAAAGTTACATACTCGGAAAATTACAGCTATTTCTCTTGTGAAGATGAGTTCTGAAGGAAAAACTCACCATTAAAGGTGCTTTTCTTTCTTTTAACTTTACAATTTGAAAGCAAAAAATCCAATCCTTTACCGTGTTTTATTTGAGTATACTTTTCCTTCTTTCTTTCCTTTTTTTTTTTTTTCTTTTTGATACAGAGTCTCTCTGTTGCCCTTGGTAGAGGGCTGTGGTGCCACAGCTCACAGCAACCTTAAACTCTTGAGCTTAAGTGATCCTCTTGCCTCAGCCTCCTGAGTACCTGGGACTACAGGTGCCTGGTATGACACCCTGCCAGTTATTTTTTGAAGCTATTTTTAGAAATGGAGTCTCACTTTTGCCTGGTCTAAAACTCTTGAGCTCAAGAGATCTACCCACGTTGGCCACACAGAGTTAGGTTTACAGGTGTGAGTATACTGTTTCATAATGCTTGTAGGACATAGCAGGGAAGTATTTTTAAGTGACCAATTGAGATGATCATAACCTTTCTAACTATTTAAAGCATTTTAGGGGCCTGATTAGCTAAAATGAAGGCTTGGTTACAAAAGAAATTCCTGACCAAGTAGCCATATTTGTTAGAGTACAAGCAGATTTACTAGTTTTTTTTACTTTATGCAGATAAATTTCAGTGCAACTTTTCAGATCTGGTTTCCTCTTTAGCCATGAATTCCATGCACTCTTACTCTCTAAAAAGAAGATTTGGAAAGGGTAACTACCTATAAGGCAGTGCAAGTTCTATGTCAATGCGTTATGAAACTCTGGATGAGGACACTATGCAAGCATTTTATCCAGAATCCTCTTCTAGACATTTAGAGATGAATATATTCCTTATTTTAAAGTAAGAGTGATCTGGGCTACAGAAGTAAAGAGGTTAAAAGTGGTCCAGATGTGACAAGACTCCACTATTTACCATCATCTTGGTAACTGACAAATGATTGATGGCAGCACTTGATAATAACATGATTTCCCTAATGTGTTGATGAGAGCTGAAAGGGGGTAATTTTGAATAGAAAAGACTTTGTGGGTTTCTCCTATCTTC
Organism: Arctocebus calabarensis; assembly: GCA_963573935.1. Classification (NCBI taxonomy): domain Eukaryota; kingdom Metazoa; phylum Chordata; class Mammalia; order Primates; family Lorisidae; genus Arctocebus; species Arctocebus calabarensis. The sequence goes on along the minus strand of CAUYON010111278.1, from coordinate 3,056 downwards.
ATGGCAGGACTAATCAGAAAATCCTGCTACTACAACTTTTATTGGAAGAAAATTCACCAAATAGTAGAGCGAGGAACCATCAACTCTCAGGACATGTTTTAAATTATTTTAATCTTTACATTTATTTTACCCTATATACTTCATAATCTGCTTTTAGTTTCTAAAAATAATTTTTAATACTAAAAATTTATGAAGTTTCCTAGAAGGAAAGGCAAGAAGTTAAATATATGGTCTACACATTTTCTTTTTTTTTTGTCTGACAAAAGAAAATACAGACATTTATCTGTAGAAACAAACCTTTTTCTGAGACCAATTTTTTTTTTTTTTTGCGGTTTTTGGCCAGGGCTGGGTTTGAACCCACTACCTCCGGCTTATGTTGAGCCACAGGCACCGCCCTCTGGGACCAAAGTTTAGAAGAAATTTATTGCGAGGTTCCTTGTATAAGAAGTCCGGAATAGCACAACAGACCATGTCTGTAAGAAACAAAGATACCGTTCAAATGGATAGTTCCGGTATTGATTCACTTTACTGGGTGAAAACATAACATTAAATCTCAGTGAAGGCCTTTCTGCAGGGGATAAGAGGAAATGGCCAAGGTATTTCACTTTCTGATGATTAAACTTGATAGTGGGATACAGCTTGGAGACCAGGAAAAGGGATAGTTAACATGCCCATTAAACCTCCTGCAACATCACCTGTCTTACAAGAGCCTTTGGTCTGTGTTGGGTGGCAGTTAACTCACGACTGAATTCTCACAGTTTCCTGCAGTGCAGTCAGTTTATGCTGTTTGCTAAAGTGAAAAACTTACAGTTAAGAAGGAAAGTGGTTACTGAAATGAGAAAGTTTAAGAGAGAAACTTATATTGTAGCTCAGACAGAAGGTCAACTCGATTCATCTTCAGTTGTGGGAACAGGGTTACCTAAAAGTATTGCCAATCTTTCTCACAGATAGGAGTGTTTTATCTTGCAAAGCATTTTACAGAGTATCTGGTCCAAACTCTGTTCACTGCTACATTGCAGAGACGAGATGGCTTTGAGATGAAACATGTTTATGGTAAGTGTTATCAAAGATTCTCTAGTCTATGGGGGTGGGGAAGTCTTTGTGTGGTCCGTGCAGAATGTCTGTATTTAAGTAAATTATTGAAGTTAAGTGATGGAGTACATAAAACCAATTTTAGGTTGTATACAATGATGCCGACCATTGAAATATAGTAGACAAAAAGACAGTGTCTTTAGAGTCAGGAAAGGTGAATCCTTGTGCTACCTCTTCCTGGTTTTTTGACTGTGTACACTTTCTCTTCTGTAAATTTCAGCTTCCTTTTGTGAAAAAACATACTGAATTGATTTGAAATTTGAAATAAAGAAACATGTATAGAGATTAGCCATGTTCAAAAATTATTTTTTCCCACATCTTACACCTCATGTGGCAAGTACCAGTTAATTACTTCTAAATAGCAAGACAGCAAGGCTGAGAAAATAAAACATATCAGCAGAGTTGGTTATGCAGTGTGCATTTCACAGAGTCATTTTCCTCCCTCCATCCTATCCCTTCAAAGCACTAGTTGTGTATTGCAAAGATATGTAGTAAGGTATATATTTTTATCTTACTATATGTAATAAAGTTACAGAAGAATTAAAAAATGTAGATCCCAAGATTAACTATGTCAGAATTATGGAGAGTTGTCGTATGTCTTCAAACCAAGTCAGATGTACTAACCTAAACTCTTCAGGTGCCAAGAATCTGCATCTTTAAATAGGTGCTGCAGGTAACTCATAAATGTGCTAGAGTTTGAGAATATCTGTTGTGAGCTAAGAAATGTCTTAATTGCAACTCAAGGGAGTAAATCCTAGTCTACAAGGCAACAGTTTTAGTAATCCTAACCCCTTTCTGCCCTTATCACACGCCCAATACCCCATGACATGCAGTGGAGAACATTAACAAAAGACAGGAGGATTATGCCTGTAGATGTCACCTTTAAACTCATAATGGAAGACTATGTTTTTCAGACATTATACAACAGTGTATATCATCCCATGTATTCCTTTCCACAATGTAATGTTGACATGGGGTCTATGTGCTTTCACCTCAATTCTAAATGGGGCTGTTATTGCAGCAGAAATAATGTTTATATGACTTCCTGGGCTAAGTTATTACAGGCATATTCTTTCAACCTCTTCCTCTTGCGATGCATGCCCTAAGAAGCCAGACAGCATGCTGCGAGGAGCCACACAGCTACCCAAGAGCACCATGTACACGGGATCCTGCCAAAGCCCCAGGTAAGGTTCCAGCTGTCCAGCCATGTAAAATAAATGGGCTTTCATTTGTTTCTAGCCCTCAACCTTCAAGCTATCCCAGGTGATATAAGTGAAGTAGAGATTTATGAGAAAACTAAATTTCAGATTTGTAAGCAAAATGAGTATTATTAAGCAAATACTAAGATTTGGGAACACTTCTACACTGCTGGTGGGAATGCACAATGATACATTCCTTTTGGAAGGATGTTTTGAGAGTACTTAGAGATCTAAAAATAGACCTGCCATTCGACCCTATAATTCCTTTACTAGGTACATACCCAGAAGACCAAAAATCACATTATAACAAAGACATCTGTACCAGAATGTTTATTGCAGCCCTATTCATAATTGCTAAGTCATGGAAGAAGCCCAAGTGCCCATCAACCCATGAATGGATCAATAAATTGTGGTATATGTACACCATGGACTACTATGCAGTCTTAAAGAAAGATGGAGACTTTACCTCTTTCAAGTTTACATGGATGGAGCTGGAACATATTCTTCTTAGCAAAGTATCTCAAGAATGGAAGAAAAAGTATCCAATGTACTCAGCCCTACTATGAAGCTAATTTAAAGGTTTCATATGAAGGCTGTAACCCAACTACCTCTTTCCTTTTTTATTATGCACTACACTCTTTCTAACTTTCATCACTCCAGCCACACTGGCTTTTTAATTCCCTAAATATGCTACATGCCCTCATGCCATAGGGTCTCCAAACAAGCTATTTCTGCTACCCAAAATGCTCTTCCTTCCCCTCCTTG
>CAUYON010111274.1:0-26050 GCA_963573935.1 Arctocebus calabarensis | reverse complement strand
ACCTTTTTGGAAGGAAGTATGGAGAACTCTCAAAGAACTCAAGCTAGACCTCCCATTTGATCCTGCAATCCCATTACTAGGCATCTACCCAGAAGGAAAAAAATCCTTTTATCATAAGGACACTTGCACTAGACTATTTATTACAGCTCAATTTACGATTGCCAAAATGTGGGAACAACCTAAATGCCCACCAATCCAGGAATGGATTAACAAATTATGGTATATGTACACTATGGAATACTATTCAGCCATTTTAAAAAATGGAGAATTTACAGCCTTTGTATTAACCTGGATGGAAATGGAACACATTATTCTTAGTAAAGCATCTCAAGAATGGAGAAGCATGAATCCCATGTACTCAAGTTTGATATGAGAACAATTAATGACAATTATTGACACGGTGGGGATGAAGGAGGGGGAAAGTAGAGAGGGGAAGAATGAGGGAGGGGTGGGGAAAGGAAGAGCAGAGAGAGGGAAGGAGTGAAGGGGGTGGGGTCTTGGGTTCTTAGTGTGTGCCACACTTTTGGGGGGCAAAACACGATTGTAAAAGTTACTTTACCCAACAAATGCAACCAGTGTAACATGGTTTCTTGTACCCTCAATGAATCCCCAACAATAAAAAAAATAAAAATTTAAAAATAAATAAATAAAAGCTAAGTAAACAACCAAAAAAAAAAAAAAAGATAGAAAGTTAGATTGGGATTGTATTATGCATGGATATAGAGGTTTAATGGAGGAGTTTGTGAATTTGGCAGGCTACAAGAGTTATTTTCAACTAGACTTTTATAAACTTATAACACTGAGTCATGGTCATGGTGCAAAAGTCAAATAGTACATTTTCTTATTATTCTTTCTGGATGTCTTATATACAATCACAGTTTTTTGAGCAGAGGCTTGAAATGTTCAAAACTGGTATTTCAGGAAGATTGGCTTTAGAGGTTAGGTGGCGGCTGGTTCCAATGGAAACAGAAGGATGAAAATTAAAGGTAGAGCTCTTGCTGTGGGATAATGAACAGGACATGGTGACTGATTAGTGGGAGAAGCCAAGGAGACAAACAAAGCTTATTGCTAGATCTAAGTCTATGTGAATGGGAACATGATGCTCTCATTGGCTGCAATATGGAACCCAGGAAGAGGGAAGTTTGTAGATCTGGTTTTGTAGGATCCTCACTTGAAAATAAATTTAAGGCCAACATAAAGCTGGGAAAGAGTCTGAGAATAGAGATGCAGGTTTGCAGCTCATTCACTTGGAAATCACAGTTGAAATCTCCAGGACAAGTGAGAAACACAGTTGCATATCATTAGAAAAGAGTACTTCCCAGAAGACTCCGAGAAATTAAGTGGAGAAAGAGAGAAAGAGAAAGAGGACTGAGTGGAGGTGAAGAAGGAAAACTAGGTAAGTGTTTTCTTGAAAAGAAGGCATTTCACAGAAAGTTTATCAAATGCCTCCCAAATACCAAAGGCATTAGGTTTGATAACAAAGGAGTCATTGGCAAGCTTTGAATGAAGAGTTTCCTAGAGCCATGGACCAGAAACCAGAATGGGGTGGAAAAAGCATTGCAGGTACAGAATTCAAAGGGGGTTGAAGAGAAGGCACATAATAGGGTCATTTACTCATTTACTTATTCACTTGTGGATTCATTTATCCAACAGATAAATAAATTGTGTCTCTGGCCATCGCACTGTCCTAAATATTGTCCATTGGGATGGGTCCTGGCATTCATGGAGATTGTTTCTAGTGGTGATAAAAAGTGAGTTACCAGGAAAATAAAATAATAGTGTTGCAATGAGTGCAATTAAGAAAATAATTAGGCTCGGCGCCTGTGGCTCAAAGGGCTAAGCTTGCAGGTTCGAATCCAGCCCAGGCCTGCCAAAAAAAAAAAAAAAAAATGGCCGGGTATTGTGGCGGGCACCTGTAGTCCCAGCTACTTGAGAGGCAGAGGCAGGAGACTCGCTTGAGCTCAGGAATTGGAGATTGCTGTGAGCTATGATGCCATGGCACTCTATCCAGGGTGACAGCTTGAGGCTCTGCCTCAAAAAAAAAAAAGAAGAAAATAATTAGGCATATTATGAATTGGATAAAAGCTTAATAACTATAATCTACAAAGAACTCAAATTAAGCAACAACCAAAAAAGCCAACAATCCCTTATATCAATGGGCAAGTGAGATGAATAGAACCTTCTCTAAAGAAGACAGATGAATGGCTAACAAGCATATGAGAAAAATGCTCATCATCCCTAATTATCAGAGAAATGCAAATTAAAACCACCCTGAGATACCATCTAACCCCAGTGAGAATGGCCCACATCACAAAGACTCAAAGCTGCAGATGCTGGTGTGGTTGTGGAGAGAAGGGAACACGTTTACACTCCTGGTGGGACTGCAAACTAATACAACCCTTTTGGAAGGAAGTATGGAGAATCCTCAACTCAAACTAGACCTCCCATTTGATCCTGCAATCCCATTACTGGGCATCTACCCAGAAGAAAAAAAATCATTTTATCATAAGGACATTTGTACTAGACTGTTTATTGCAGCTCAATTTACAATTGTCAAAGTGTGGAAACAGCCTAAATTCCCACTGATCCAGGAATGGGTTAATAAGCTGTGGTATGTGTATGCCATGGAATACTATATAGCTACTAAAAAGGATGGTGACTTTACATCTGTTGTATGAATCTGGATGAAGTTGAAATACATTCTTCTCAGTAAAGCATCACACGAATGGAGAAGCAAAAATCCAATGTACTCAATTCTGATGTGAGGACAATTGATGATAACACATGGTGGGAGAAGGGGAAATGGGGGAGGAGAGAGACAGAAGGAGGGAGGGGGCCACCATGTGTGACACACCACTTGGGGGACTTCACCCAGCAAATGCAAGCAGTGTAATCTGGCTCATTGTACCCTCAATGATTCCCCAACTATTAAAAAAATAAAAAATAATTAGGTAAATGAGAGAGTGGGTACAGGGGTGAGGATGAAGGGGAACACCATCGCAGAAGGATGATTAGGGAGGGGTAGGGAAGTAGACTCATTGTATTATAATAGGAGAGAAAGAGCCCATTTGGCAAGAAGAAAAAGACAAAGTGGAAGAAGAAACCAAAAGTAGATGACAGAAGATCAATATGTTAGAAGCAAAGTAGAGAAGGAATGCAGCGTGTTGAATCCCAGGCCCCGGGGCTGCAGTAGGGACACAGGGGTAAAACTTGCAAAGGGTCAGGGACACTTCTTCCTCACAAGAGGACCAAAGATGCTGCAGCAGCCAGCTGAAGAACCAGCGTCCTGGATGACAGGCAAGGAGGGGGACCTCCAACCCCTGCCAGAGGTTCCAATAGCCAAAAAGGCTGAACAACTGCCGAGGAGACACCTGTGCCTTGGTGTTTCCATCACTTTACACTTAGAACTAAATGTGGAACCTCCATTTCCTATGCCTAGGTCAATTTCATGTGAATTTCCTAGGCCTCCATTCCATGAATGGACTGTATCTATTCATTGATACATTTAGTCACCCTGCCCCCAGCGGAAGGGACTGTGTTCTTTCGTTTCCTGGCCAAGGAACCCATACATCTGTATATACCCCGAGACTAAAATTTTAAACGGGGAGACAAGGAAAGACCAGGAGAGAAACGGAGAGAGCTTTTCTCTCCCCACTTGAGTTCTCTCCCTCTACAAGGAGGTTTAGTGTTTTCTGTATTCTTTTCTGTAAATAAATTCTGTCTTACCACTGGAAAAAAAAAAAAGAAATTGTAAGTTGGAACAGATATATTTACCTATTACCTGTGATAACCTCCGATTATAAGTGGGAGTCATATGTCGCTTGTGTGTTTGTAACTCAGGGACTGCCTGGACCTCCTCTTTACCTGTAACAGGAAAGATTTTTTCTGTTTCAAGCTAAAAGAATTTCTTAGTTGAACAATAAGCAGGAATAGCTTGAAACACCTTGACGATAAATCTACTTCAGATGTTAAGTGCCTGAAGAAGCTGATGGTCCTCCCCAAAAATCAGATCCTCAGGGCACTGTCTTCTTTCCTTCTTTCACCCATCTGTTCATCTTTGTTGGCCACTTCCCTGCCTTCTACCCAAGGACACCCCAGATGACCTGGACCCAGAGCCAAAGCCATGACACCCTCTCCCTTTCTACCAGGAGCAGAGGATATAAACACAACCCTGAGAGGTGTATTAGAATCACTCAGGAAGCTTTCCTCAAACTATTGCTTCCTCCCAGTGTATTCCTTTCTCACTTTGATCCCATTGGAGTCATGCCTCTCTAGGTAGGTAGACTTTGTCTCTACCACATCAATTAAGAATTAGTGCTAACATCCCATTGGGGTAGGAAAAGAAAAAGAGATATTTGTGACTGTCTATGGCCTAGTGATCACGCAGGAGCACTTCAGATGGGCAGGCCATGTTCCCTTGGCATCTGTGTCAGCGTCCAGACCACTCAGGCCAGCAGCAGGCAATAGCTTGGAGATTCTTCATAGACTGGGAAGCAGGGGGCCTGACTGTGTGAAAAGACATTAACAGATGCCTAAGCTAGGAGAGATTCACAATTGAAGGTGCCAATAGTAATATCCATGAACATCAATATGATCACCCTGATTAAATAGTGAAGATGACCCTTGGACAATGCAGAGATTAAAGGCGCCAACTCAACACAGTCACATTCCATGTATAACTTCTGACTTTCCAAAAATTTGATCACTAATATTATACTGTTGACTGCCCTTGTTGGTAATGTAAGCAGTTGATTAACACATAGCTTGGATATCACATTGTTGGATACTATATTCTTACAGTGAAGCAAGCTAGAGAAAAGAAAATGTTATTAAGAATATCATAGGGGGCTCAGCACCTGTGGCTCAACGGGCTAAGGCACCAGCCACGTACACCTGAGCTGGTGGGTTCGAATCCAGCCCAGGCCCGCCAAACAACAATGACGGCTGCCACCAAAAAATGGCCAGTCATTGTGGCGGGCTCCTGTAGTCCCAGCTACTTGGGAGGCGGAGGCAAGAGACTGGCTTGAGCCCAGGAATTGGAGGTTGCTGTGAGCTGTGATGCTACGGCACTCTACCCAGGGTGACAGCTTGAGGCTCTATCTCAAAAAAAAAAAAAAGAATATCATAGGGATGGGCAGCATCTGTGGCTCAAAGGAGTAGGGTACCAGCCCCATATGCTGGAGGTGGTGGGTTCAAACCCAGCCTTGGCCATAAGCTGCAAAAAAAAAAAAAAAAATCATAGGGAAGAGAAAATATATTTATTATTCATTAAGTGGAAGTGGATCATCATAAAGTTCTCATTCTTGTCATCTTCAAGTTAAGTAGGGCAAGGAGGCAGAGAAGGAGAGGAAGGCGTGGTCTTCCTGTCGCAGGACTGGCAGAGGCAAAAAAAAATCTGTTCATAATTGTAAGTGGACCTGTGCAGTTCCAGCCCACGCTGTTCCAGGGTCAACAGCATAGCGCATTGGAGAAGTTGTAACATAGACATAGGCGTTGAGTCTAAAAGTTTGGCTGCTTATGTAGTCTGGAAAATGGCAAGAAGATATAATTTTTCGGCCTCCCAAATCACCCCAATGGAAACAAAGCAACTAGGATAGCAAAATCAAAACCCCACGGACAACACATATATCACATATTCCTGTGAAGCTCCAAATATGTGTGGGTTGGAATACCCTACTGGTAATATTAAGACCTGGGTGGGTTGGTACATGTGGATTGGGATAAACTGCTTCTGATATTAAGACCTGGGTGGTGTTTTCAAAGTGTAAGAGGAAACAGAAGGAGGGCAAAGACTCCAAAAAGCAGAGGAACCAAAATGGCTGGCAAGTACTCACGGCAAAGCTTGGTGGGCCATTCTGGGAAGAGCAACTGAAATCCATGGAGTCTTGATGGCTCCAATTTGAGGATGAAGACTGGAGAATTGGACTGTGCTGGAGCAGCCAATTGGGAGATGCTTGGACATCTCCTCCAAGACAGAGCTGCACATGGAAGAGAAACTGCTGGAATGAGCATTGGGCAGGAAGGAGATAGTAGGAACAGAAGAAGCAAAGGAAAGAGAAGGTCCAGATTGAAGAGAGGAGTAAAGAGCCAGCAGCTATCAGGTGCATATTTGGGAACATGTGCAGAAAAAAGAGAAGACGGAGCCCCAGATCTCTAGAGTTGGGAAGTTATCCCGGCCCACCCTTCCCTTCTTTTACTAGCGCAAGAACACTGAGCTCATTTAAACATTCCTGAAGAAAAAATCTACCATCACAAGGAAAAATGGATCAAGGAAGACAGTAATGTCTCTATGTACTGAAAGCATGCCAGAAAAGCATGCAAGGAAATGGAAGAAAATTCTAATCTAATATTTTAAAATCAAACAACAAACAAAAGACACTTTGGAAGAATGGTGACCTAGAATTAGAAAAACTCAAAATGCAGCTAATTGGAGGAAGTGAAGACTTGAAAAGGAGTTTATAGAATTTAGGAAAATATTAGAATTGAGAGAAAACTTCATTTAAGATTTTTAGACTAAACTGGAAGCAACAAAACAGTGAATGAAATATATACACAAAAAAGACAATAGGCAGAGAAGAATCAAAGGACGTGTACTAGAAACCCACAAAAAAGAGAATCGATATGACCATTTATACCTCTCAAATCCCCTTAGATGAAAAATGAAAAAAATAATAATATTCTAATGTCACTTTTAAATTTTTAGTGTTGGTAATTTTTAGTTTTTCTCTGTTTCTTGGTGAGTCTTGCTAGGCTTTAATGAATTATATTCAGTTTTTCAAACAACCAATTTCTGGCCTTGCTGGTTTTCTATGGTGTACATCTACCTTTAATTTTATCGGGTTCCCTCTTTTCTTAATTACTTCCGTTCTTTTAACACCTTTGTGCCTTGTTTTTAATTTTAATTTCCTGAGGCAGAATTTTAGGTTATTGATGTTTAAACTTTTTTCACTACTACATTCCTTTATACATTTTACTTTCAATACTGCTCGATTACATGTGACAAGCTTTTGGTATTTTTTTTGGTATATTTTTATTTTCATTGTGATAAAAATTATCTAATAATTATCTAAATAATTATCTAATTTCCAATTTGACAAATTATCTAATTTCCAATATTTTGACAAATATTTTAAATGGGAATCTGTTGCTTATTTTTTAGAAAAATACTTTTTTGACTTGAAAATAGATTTGTTCTATATATTGAAAGGACATCCCTGATGAAATTGATCCAGAATGGCTTCCAACTGAACATAGGAGTGTAAAACTATTGAACTTCAAATAAAAAAGAAAAGTTATTTTGGCATTAGTTAAAAGGTCAGTATCCCTTATAAGAAAAAGAAAATCAAATTTTAATCAGACTTCGATACCAATCCTTTGTGCCAGGAAAAAAGAGCATAATATATTTAAGAAATGTAAGAAAAGCAGGTGTGACCTAAGGATTTTATATCCAGCTAATTGGTAATCAACAGTGTCACAGTCATGATTCTTTATGAACATTTAAATAGGGAGTATTTGTGCCTATGAGTCTTTCCTAGGGAATTTATGGAGAATGAGTCTCAGACACCTGCAATGACAAGAGACGTCAACAGTAGAACTGGGGTGATAAACATTATAAGTTTACTTTTGTAACTCATAGTGCCTATAGTTTATAAGAGAAAGAATATAAGATGTAATGGCCATTTGTTCTATATATACTTAATGGTCAAAAAATGTGGGGGACGTAAATTGAAAAAAGAATATAAAAAGTAGAATAAGCTTCCTGTTTGGTAATAACAGGGAGAAGATGAAGAAGGCATTGTTAGCTAATTTCCATTTTATTCATAGTAATAGATCAAAGATAGCAGTAAAAAGGGATGAAAGGTATTATATACAGACACCTATCTGCATATTCAGATATTAATAAAATCATAAATCATGTAATAGAAAATTGTAAATAGATACCAATAAAAAGTCATCTGAACAAAATAGCACAATCCTTCCTAAATACAAAAAGTATGTGAGAAAAAATGTGTGCAAACACAAGCAAATAGTAGACCGACGCTTTGCCTGACTCTCGGTAGAGAAGGACAACTTGTTTTTTTCAACCACTCGTAGGCCATTACTTTTGTAAAATACAGAATCACATGCTTGGATTAAATTGCAATGTCAAATTACTTTAAATGCTTCTAAATGTGTTTTTTTCATTTTTTTATATATATGTCTTCAGGGCTTGGTAGCAAATAGTTCATAAACCAACATGGATATAGCCCACATAGAGAAAAAATGGAAATATATAAGATATTGATAGATAGGTATGTCTAAATGCATAACTATATATATGAAAATATATTTAATGTAAATATGATAAAACTTATACCAAACTTGTAGATCTTATTAAAAATTCTCCTATTAAATCAATCTTTTAAAAATGATTTTCAGGTTACCTAACAAAGCAAAATCTAAAACTCCAGGTGACTATATACAAATAGACTTTTAATAATAATTTATAGTTTTCAGGTGTAGAAAAGCATGTGAAGTATGCTGCCATTTATTTAGTAAAGGAGAGGAGTGATAAAAAACATATGGTTATATATTAACTTTGTATAATTATTAATATATAAACATTTAAAAATAGTTGTCTAAAGGTGGAAGAAGGAAATAGGATAGAAGAGATAATGGTAGAAACTAGATTTGTTTTGTAAACTTGTCTTCAGAGTTTTGTAAACTTGACTTTGACTTGAGTTTAAAACTTTGCACAATTATAAAAACAAAATTCAATTTGAAATAAAGTAATTACCTAAACATCAAAAGCAAAATGAAACAATTGGGCCTGTCTGTCCAGTAGATGGCGTATCAACACTAAGGGGGTGATTGCTAGGGACTATAAAACATAGCAATGTGACTGTTAATCTTAAATTGTGTAAAGACAGAAACAACTGCAAAGAATCTTCAATTCGCTTTTGTAATCACTTTGCTGGTGGTAGTCATTTATTCTGAATTTGCTATGTGTGTGTGATGGATAAAGCAAATGGGTAATTATAATATATTCATGTGTTAAAAACCTGAAATTTGGCATGGAAAAGGAAATACAGTAAAAAAAAAACAAACCTCTTCTCAATTAGAAAATGATATATCATTATGAGTTATTGATGAATATTATGATTTTATTAAAATATATGTTTCCTAGCTTTGTTCTCTGAAGAGACTTAGGAAGTGCTCAACCCCTCACGAAGAGCTCATGGTCTCTACATACCATTTTCCACCCAAAGGAATCAAAGACTCCATGAAAACATTACTGATTACAGGTCTGTGCCCGGGAAATGTACAAGATAGAGGCCTGGAATAGCCCAAGCTGCTTTCGTGATATCTGAACCCTGGTGTCAAGTTAAAGAGGCTCTTGGGACCCAAAGATTGGAAAATATGAACTATAATAAATATAATAATTACAATAGGCTGAAATACACCAAATGTTAAAATTCCCTAATTCTTAATGATACTACAAAAATAAAATTTATTGATGATCCTTAGGAAATGCAAGGAAACCCCAAAATCATTATTTTTACAAGCTAGCAAGTAAAAGAGATCAAACATTTATTCTGCCTTCACTATACATACTACTCCAAGTAAACTGGTGGTTGATGAGAGGTTTTTCTTGGTAGACATACTTCATCTGATAAATGAAGAAGGAATTATTAAATTCCAATGTTACCATTTTGCAAGTTTTAATGAATTCTTGGGTATAAATGATGATAATCAATGACTGCGAACATCACAAAAAGGCTCCCAAATGTGCTCTGGATAGAGATATACACCACCCTCTATGGAGTATTTTTGCCAAAAATTAAACCTCGATCTGCTGATGTCATTAAGTCTATGCTATTAAATCTAGTCTCATGAGGCTACTGAGCATCTGAAACGTAGTTAGGCCAAATTGAGATGTGTCATAAAATGAAAAAGGATGTAAACAATTGCAATCATGTTCAATATTGATTTGTTTCGTAAAATAATATTTTGGATCTATTGGATGAAAGAAAATTGTAGCACTAAAAATTATTTTCTTTTCTTTTTCTAAATATCTATTATAAAATTTAAAATTATATCTGTGACTCATGTTACATTTCTATTAAACAGCACTGCTCTAATTCTAACCATAACTTATGGAAAATATATTGGAAGAATGTGTTAAATAACACCAGACAGATAGAAACCGCAAGATCCAGGCGTTTGGAAACTCTGCAACTTCTATTTCTAATGTCATCTAATAATAAAGTAATAGTTACTAGAAATTTTTGAGTGTGAGTGTTGTAATTCATATGTAAAGGTAGTCCTAACTATTAATATTTGTGAAATGATAAATTTGACATCTCAGTTACATTTTCACTATTGGTCATTAAAATAAGTACATAACAATTGAAAGCTTGTATCTTTGCATTGTCTAAGTTACTTATTTTATCACCGGTAGCATGTGAACTGCACTAAAAAGCACTGGTATACAATTTATCTTTATGGACATTTTCAATTTTGAATAGTCTTAATATGATTATCTCAGTTTTTGGAGACAGGTATATACATAGTTATTATTTCTACACTATTAGACAGCCTTTGTTTTAAATTCACTTTGTCCTAAAACTCCAAATAACATTTCTACATCTCATTAGAATGGACTTTCTGTCAAATAATTTTCTCTCGATTAAAATATAATACAAAACTAGTTAGATATATAAAATTTTAGACCTTTTCATTTTCTCCCTCCCATCTTTACTGTTTCCCCAAATTAAAGAGCAAATTAATCAATGTATTCTGAAATGTCAGAAACTTTAAAAGTTAAGTTTCGAGTTAAGCTTACTTAGACTTTACCTTTAAAATGGCATTTCCAATGTGCCTAACATCATAGGTGCTCAAAGGTATTAGGTAATTTGCTTCTGAATCTATTAACTCAAATGGTTTAACGGTATCTAAACTTCTACTTCTGTTTTTACTCTTTACTCAACGAAAAAGATTATACTAGTTTATCATGCTTTAACGTCTTATTAGGACAAATAAATGTGACGAAATGTCCAAATCTACAGGAAGATATCTTCCATTCTTACATAGTAATACATTGGTAAATACAGTATATGTATTGAATTTTTTTTCTTTATTCATATTGTACCAAAGCTAGAGGACACTAGGGGGCAGTGCTGTTAACGGAACGCTGTCGGGAGACTTGGAAAATAGCACTCAAATCAAATTGCCAACCGCTCATGCAATAAATGGGGTCTACTAGCTACAAAAGAATTGGTGTTAGTGTAACCTTACTTTTTTGAAGTTGTTTGGACCATATGCGTATTCACAAGCTCTTGGAAGAGATGCTTGGCTCCGCCCCGCCCCAAGACCCTTAGCTTGGTAGCAAACTCTTCCTGGAAAGATCCTTGTGACCAAACTTTCAGTCCCAAAGAAAACACCAAAGAGGACACATCTCAGAAAAGAACAGTTTATAAGTACTAACCCCAAGTGCCAAGTATAAGACTTAGTTCTTACCTCATTTTAACCTTTACTCATGTCCGCCATCCCTTTGATTTTCTTCCACTCTCCCGGGCTTCTTTGCAAGTTGTCACTTTTGATGATATTCTGAGAATATCTTAACTCTCATCTTTCAGCTTTCTCCGTGTTCATCCTCAACTCATTGAACTCAGTGAATCCCAAGGCAAGACGAATATATTAAATAATTAATCCATGATGCCAGCCACGACCTACAAAAAGAACAGGGCCAAAACTGCAGTATCAAAAGCCAGTAAAATGGAATTACATTTTCATGCCAGACTCAGAACAAGCCAAAGGTTCCAGTGCTTTTTGAATGTGCAGTGAATTTCCTAATATTCAAGCAACAGATCGATTTTTGTTTTTCCTTTAGAAAACTAGAATGTATGAAAAACTAGAATGTATGTATGTTAAATGAACTATGCTCTGAATTGTCAGTTTGGCCTGCTCAAAACTTCACAAATCATTCTAGATAGCCTACATTATTTCATTGTGAATAATTGTTAAAGTCTGTTTAGAATTTGGAATTCAGCAGTAGGTGGTTCAGATGATTATGAAAGTGCACGATTGATATAATTAATCCTGGTTGATTCTGATTCATTTCTTCAGCTCTTTTGTACCTGGAATTTCTATAGCCTGTTTGCTTAGAATTGTACAACCAATAAATGGTTTGCCCTCCTCTGTACAATCACCCATGTTGTTTTGCAACTAGAAATTTCAGCTCAGCTTAGCCTCTGCTGGATTTGAGATATGTTCAGTCTCACTGTATCAGTCAGAATCCTAGGGAAAGAGGATCCCACTTTAGAGGGCTGAAATTAATTTAAAGAAGGAACTATTGACGGAAGAGGAAGCAAGCTGAGAGGCTGAGGAACCCAGAGGTGAGCACAGCAGGAAGCCATCCCCACCCTGGGCCTACAGGACAGTCAAGGGGAAGAAACTGGGTTTCCCAAGCCTGTAGTCACCAGAGCTGGGGACCTGAGGCAGGGCTGTTGTCTCCAAGGGATGGATCACCGCAGAAGCATCCACAGAGGGAAAAGTGGCACAGAAAAACTTAGAGCTGTCTCCTGCCACCCTCGGCCCTGCAGCTAAAGCCTCTCCTGGACCACACAGAGCGGGCAAGGAAGGGCAGAGGACCGGGACGAGGTAGGGTAGCGAGCGGAGAGTAGGGCCATAGAACATTCTGTCTCTTAATCCACAGTCCTACCACTTGCTGTGGGCTCCGTGATTCTCTCCTCATCTTTTTTCCTTCATTCACAACCTTCTTAGCGAAGCTAAGGGCAAACAATAATTTAAGGAAAGTTTCTTACAAATGTCAGCCTTCTGGATGGAGTCTTGTATTCTCCACCTCTTATATCTATCTGGTCTTTTGTTTGGTTCAAGCATTTTCTGCTAGATAAAAATCTGAAACATTTTCTTCTCAATATCTCAACATGACAACCTTTTAAGTGGCCTCAATGAAGGCTCCTTGATTCTAGAAGGCTCAGCCAGTGATCTCAGAACACATTAATTAAATTGCTCTAGCCCATGTTTGCTTAATTTAGAGTTTTTCCTTTCCTTGTAATAATCCACTTAAAACTCCAGCAGGGGAAAAAAAAAACAATCAAATGCAGAATGTGTTCTCACTTTCATATAATATCCTTCCCATTTCCCTACCCGCATCCCTCTTAACCTCCCCTTCCTGATTTTCACTGGAAGGATAAAAGACAAGGAAATCTTGACAGTTTAAGTACACATTCTAAATCTGTCAATAAATGACTGATAACTTTGTCACATATGTAAAGACAAAGCTCTGTAATGAAACAATTGGTTAAAGCCAATGACTTTCTTTCAAAAAGCATATACTGCCCTGAAATTTAACAAGTGAATAAAAATTTATTCTGACATTGTTTTTCTTTTTCCTAAGAGTTCTCTCCATTATTCACAAGAAGCCTTGTCTTATTTTGTTTCCAAACTCCTTTTCCTTTTCTTTCCCTGGTATTTCCTACCTTCCTCTCACTTGAATCGCTGACCGGGAGGGCCTGCTGCTTGTGGAACCCCCCATGGTAGGCTCTGTCTCTTCATCTGCTTTGCCTTCTGAAGATAAATCCTTGGCAGGAACAAAAACAAATGGAATGGCTTTTTTACATTTCTGCCAGGGGGAGGCTATTTTATAATCTTCTGCAGCCTTCCTATGCACAGCCCAATCCCAAACTGACTTGATTATCTTCTTAACTGTTTAGAGCAAAATTTAAAACTGGATTTTATCTGCCCTAACAGCAGATTTCATGTTGCTGAGTTGCGAATCTCCAGCAAACATTTTCTTTTACGAATAGGTCTGAAAGGTCAGCCGACCCCCCCATTAGTTAAATAATTTTGATAGTTATCGTGAAAAAATTTTAATTATTTTTGAAGTTATTTTTTGCACCTAACTTACCAAGACCGATATTTATACTTCAGTTAATTTTTCCAGGTTGTACAAGTTACAAACAATGAGACTCAATTTAAATACATGGCTTTAATGGAAATTATTAATTTGGAAAAAGACAAAAATCTGACTGATCTTTGTTTTAAAAACGTTTTTTATGAACTTAGTTCAAAAGATATAGAATACCTAGTACCACCACACTTCCTTACTTTACAAGAGTGGCTTGCCCAAGGATGGTTTAAGCAAGAAATCTTTCCAAACGATGCTTTAAGTCATTAAGACGAGGATACCACTATAAGTAAACCAATATAAGAAGGTGATCCCATAAAGTAGGATATTTTTAATGAACATTTGAAGACATAGGGGAAGAAGCCACAAGAGTAAAAGGACTTTTCCTGCACACACTGTCTTGTTAATTTAGATTTATCTTGTTTATTCTGTGACTATGTGATTGGATCACCCATTGGGGAAAGAAGGACTCTGTGATATAAAAGCTTAGATGCCAGAGATAAAAATCTCTTCAAAATTTGTCATTTTTAACAATTTCACAAAGAAACGCATTTGCTATGGTTTTCGATATAGAAAGCACGTCAAGGCAGGAGCAAAAGAAAAAAAATAGTCAAAGTCGTCACCCAGAATGGGCTCGGCAGCTGCTACACTGGAAAATTCTGCATGTAATGTAGTTTTCTTTTTGTGTAGAAAAGGGCAGGATGAGATAGCACACCCCTCTCCTTGGAGGGTGGGTGGGATATTAACATATTATAGTAGGAATGTCTGAAACTGCATTGTGTATTTTCAGCTGTCTCAACCCTAATCAGGCATAGCTCTGGAAAGAAGAGAGGAAGGTAGTGCCCACCCCAAAGTGTCTCTGTGATTCTCCGGGCTGCTCGTGTAGAGGGGCTCCAGAAACCCCCAACACACACAGCACTGGTCCTCCAGACACACTGACTGCAGGGATGGGCAGGGCCACCCACCATCTCTGTGACGTGATCGCACCAACCCCCAGATTCCCACCGCTCACACTGAGCTGTGTCTGAAATTACCCTGAAAGAGCTGTCTTAGCTTGAACGAACGCTTTGATGCCTCATGTTAATCCAAGCATGTCTCTTACCCTTTCTCCTCCACTCTAAAACAACACCAAAAGTATGGCGAGAGAGAGCTATGCAAATATAAATACATAAGAATTCTATTTAATTCAGGGCAGGACACGGTAGCTCACACCTATAATCCTAGTACTCAGGGAGGCGGAGGCAGGAGGATTCCTTGAGCTCAGGAATTTGAGATCAGCTGGAGCAAGAGGGAGACCCCCATCTCTACTAAAAATAGAAAAACGAACTGGGCATGGTGGCGGGTGCCTATAGTCCCAATTACTCAGGAGGCCGACACAGGAGGATTGCTTAGACCCACGAGTTGAGGTTCCCATGAGCTACAATGACACCCCTGCACTCCAGCCTAAGCCAACAGAGTGAAATTCTATCTTTAAAAAAGAGAAAAGAAGTATTCTATTTAATTCTAGTCACTTGAATATTTACTGAAAATGTCTGACCAAGACTTCAGTTAAAATTATAAAATATCAGAATGGACTGGGTTTTATTAAAAAAAAAAAAAAACTTAAAATCAAGACTGACGTGTCAATGTATGCTTTTGGAATCAGCAAGACAAGATAGTTGAAGGCTGGGGTGAGTGGTTGATGCTGCAGAAAGCTCATTTGGGCAGTCCACACGTCCTGTTTGAATTTATTGGTCATCCCCAGCAAGCTACCACGCAAGCCGTGTGTGGACACAGCCTCTGTGTGGACACCTCCAGTGAAGAGGACGCCGTCCCTCTCTCCCGCTGACACCAACTTCCTGAGAATGCCACTTGGCACCTCTGTTCTTGCCCACAGAGGCTGCAGGAGTCAGTGTAACTACTCTCCCAGGGACACTGGCTCTGCATTAAAACACCAGCACTCTCGGAACCTTCTCCTCCAGAGTTCCTCACGTGACATGATTTCCATTTCCCAACTCTGCTGGACTCACTGAGACAAGACAGTGACCTCCACCTGCAGGGACCTGAGCTGAGCTGCTCAAGGAAATGACAGCTGTCCACCCTCGCTCCCTCCACCAGCCCAGGATGGGGCCTTGGGAGAGGGACAGGGAGCTGCAGGCACCCGAAAGCTACCGTGGACTAGGCGGGGGCAGGCAGGTGCCGCGGTCTCCTCAGGAAAGGACGCTGGTATTTCTATCCAGTTGCTCCAGCTGAGCAGTGGCAGTCAGAAGCTCGTTATCTACACTAATGCCTTCAAATTGCATCTGAGCACAATCATAGTGACCCAGACCCATGTCCACACCTGGCATGAAAAACTGATTTCCAGCTCGTGGCTAAAAGTGAAGAAACAAACAGTATGAGCCATCGAAAAAGTGCAGGCTTAGCTGCTGCCCTGTTAGTCTAAAGAGATGAAACCGAGAGTTAAAGTCAAAAAGCTCTTTAAAAAATACGCCCAGAAATCTGTGATCAGAGCACATAAGAGATGCCACCATCACTTTCACCTCATTAAATACTCGTCATAAGAACATTCTCTTTGAATCAATGATGGTCTGAAATGTATCTGAGGAAATTATAAAAGTAAAAAGAAATATCTCTGAACATGCTCCTTAAACTTTAATAATTACAGTAATGTTTACAACACGAGGTAATAGTGTTGTTCTATGGATTAAGTGAGTTTAAATGTGCAAAGCACTTGGAACGATGCCTGGCAGGGTAGGCCCAGTCTTAACTGTTGGCTCTTGTTACATAGATGTCATTTTTTTGTAATTATGGTTATGATTGAATTTGAGAATTTTAAAATAAAATGAAAGATTAGCACTCATTTAAGTCAGTAGTTTTCTTCTTTTTTTAGCAGCAAAATGGAGTGTTCACAATCCTCACTCCAAACAGCAAAGGGAGTGTAGGCCCCAGTGTGGGAGGTGGGGCCACATTTCTCTTGAAGAGCTATCTCACCTTGAGGCATCTCTGGAACCCAGTCTGAAAACCAAGCCACAGCACACCACCATTTCACTGGGGAGGTCAATGTTCTCATTCTCAATAGTCAGATGGCTTTCCAGAAAATAATTACTACTCCGTATACCCGGAAACAAGTGCTTTTTCAAGGTGATGTTCAAAATACTTAACCAGAACCCAATCAGAATGAGTCTGTGTAGTCAGCCTAGTTTGGCTCCGTTCTTCTGTGTCAGGAAGTAATTCTTCAGCTGCTAAATTATAGTGTTTTTGTCAGGGACAGAGTGTCACTGCTGAGGGGAGCTCAGTGGGTAGTTAACTAACTGGTATGAAAATGATTTGAACCCTTGGTGATTTCAGTAAGGTACAATCACCCCAGATGGGTACCAGCTGAATTTCAGCTCTGGGCGTTTGAGGGTGTCCTCTAAAGACAAAGTCCACACTGGATTGGAATCCTGATCGCTCTACTGTGAACAGAACTCTGGAGAACCACATCTCCACATTTGGTCTTCCTAGAAATTAAGTTCTCTCTTGGACTCTTCCAAAACATTTAGGCATTTATTGTCTTCCCAACAAAGGAACTCTTAATGATGTTGACCATCTTTAAAGAAGATAACAGCATGAATCACCTCACTTAGGTGGGAAAGAATCTTATACCCAAATATCCTTTGCCATCAATGAGTTCATCTCTAAGAAAGAAAGACTGGTGAGTGAAAACAAAATTCTTGAGCCCTCACTGACTCAATACTCACCTGAGTGTTTGCAGCACCTTCTGCGTCTTTCCTCGCTGAAGAGAGGAGCAGCCAAGGAGTCACCGTGTCTGTCCCCAAGGTCCATGCCAGGGAGATCTCTGAGTCTTGCGGAAATCCCACTGTTGAGGGTTTTCAGAGCTGCTGTGCCCACTGGTGCCTCAGCTGGTATCTGAGGACCTAGGGCTCCTACGATATTGGGAAAGGTATCTCAAAGACTGCTGAGCACATCAATGAAACCATCGAGATTGTTCTGGTTAGCAAGAAACTGAGCGTCGTAGAACAGGAGGCAAACTGATAATCAAGATGGAACAGAAAATAAAAAGTTTGGTGCAAATGCCAAACTTGTCTGTAAAGCTGGAGCCACAGAGAAGGGGTTACCCCTATACCACCATATCACTGACTTGGTTGGCAACTCTGAAGCCACCCCGCAATCCCGGGTCTCACTGTCACCGGTGGTGGCTCTCGTGATGGCAATAAGCTGACTGTGTGAGAGTTTACGGCCCGTGCTCCCCCCACTCACTGCAGCCAACTTCGGGAAGCCCATGTGTGTCAGAGGGGAGGCTGAGCACATCTGGAGAATGTCATCAAGGAGAAATATGGGGAAGATGCCGCCTACATGGGGATGAAGGTGGGTTTGCAGCTAACATCCTGAAGAGTAAAAAGGCCCCAGAGCTGCTGAAGAGTGATTGGGAAGGCTGATTGGAACTGCCTCTGACTTCTTCATGTCAGGGGAGTATCACTAGGATATCCAGTATCACTGTCAGGAGTACCAGTTTCCCGATGACCATGGCGGGCCTGTCACACCTGCCCAGCTGGCTGACCTGTACAAGTCATTCTTGAAGAACCACCCACTGGTGTCTATTGAAGATCCCTTTGACCAGGATGACTGGGGAGTGTGGCAGGAATTTATGGCTTGTACAGGGATCCAGGTGGTGGGAGACAACCTCACAGGGACCAACCCAAAGAAGATTGCTGCGTACAAGAAATTGTGTGACTGCCCCCTGAACAGTGTGAACCAGATCGGATCCGTGACTGAGTCCCTTCGAGCACTGCATCTAGCCCTGCCCAGTGGTTGGGACGTCTTGATGTTTCATCATTCTGTGGACCTCACCGCCAGCCGGGCAGGGGGTGGAGGAGTGTGGGTGGGTGAGCACTGGACAGATCAAGACTGGCGCACCTGGCCTATCTGCGTGTGTGGCCATGTCCCACTAGGTCCTCAGAATTGAGGAGGAACCCGACAGCAAGACTGTATGCAGGAGGAACTTCAGAAGCCCCCTGGCCACTTAAGTGATGGGCAGGAGAGCCCCTGCACCCTTCACTCACTAATAAGCCAATGAGACCCACTACTCAGCCAATTAGACCCATCCCTTGAAGTCAGCTCTGGCAATGCAAGCACCACCCCACCGGCACTTGCAGGGGCCTCTGGTAATTAGCTCCCCTCTCTCACTCTGGTCACTTTCTCACTGCGTCCTTAGACCTCAGAAGCCAAGCTTGATCACCTGCATAACACTGCTGGAAACCCTCACTCTATAGTCCCCTATTAGGCCCAAACCATTGTTTTTCACTTTGCTTTCCACTAGAGCCAGGGTACCTGCCATGTCATCTCCAAGATGACCACAGGCAGGATCCCAGTAGTCTTATGTGCAAAGTAAAGAGCTTCAGTGACCCATCACAAAAAATAATTTTTTGAAGTAAAATTAATAAACTTCGGAAGCCTAGCCATTGTAGACAATTGAATAGTAGTTGTCTGGTATAGAAGTTGCAAATAGTTGCTTTGAATTTGTCATTCAAAAGAAGCTGAAAAATAGAAAGTCAGAGCTGAACCCTGCTAATTATAGAAGTTGATTTGTAGCTCCCTCTTTACAAAGGAATTTACAGAATTGACAGAATCAACTTGTCATTTGCTTGCACTTGTTGAGATAAATGACCCCCATGAGTGGCCCTTGACACAGATTATCTCTCTGTGTAAGAGGCAGTGATGATGACAGAAGGGGAAAACAAAAAAGCCCTACAGGGTGCCTGATGCGAGAATCCATAGGATGATTTAAATGAGAAGAGGGATGGTGTTCTAGGGCAGAGGTGGGAATGGGAATGAAGGATTGTGTGTGTGTGTGTGTGAGTGTGTGTATGTGTGAACAATCCAAACTTATACAGCCAGCTGATTAGCTTGAAGGTGACTTCCTGCTACATCATGGAATGTAGGTTCCCCCACATCAAAGGCAGAACTGTACCTCTTTAGTATTACAGAAAAATATCTGCACATCACTTTCTGGGTCCTGGGGGAGGGGGAGAGGCACAGGAGAAAATTCTCTTAAGTATATGCCTTAAAACGAAGTGCATTTGGTTAATGAGTGCACAGCTGTTTGGTTAAGCAAATGACTCATACTCAGGTATTTATGGAGCACAACTATTTTTCAAGCCTGTAAAAATATAAAGGAAAAAAGTCTCCCCACAATGCAAAAGCAGAGGTTGCTGCATTTATGAAAAAAGAGCTACTGAATAGTAAGCCTTTCCTCCAGGTTGATCAATGTATTTATTGAAACATATGTTAGTCTTCCTGGGAAGCACTGCTTTTCTTTTCATTGAACAGAGAACATTTACAGAGTACTTCACCTTGTGCATTGTTCTATGTTTGAAAGAATCTAAGACAAAGGCCTTCATTTAAAGAGTAAAGTCTGATAAGAAAGTTATACCACATGCAAAGAAAATATATAGCTAACAATGAGAAGCCAGTTTTAAAAATGACAACCTCAGAGTGCCATGGGCTGGAATGGGCATAACTTTTTATTGGCTTAGAATTGAATAGCTAACCTTTTTTAGAGCTTAGTATGAACCAGTATGGAACATTTGAGGCCTCTTGCTATAAAAACCTGTATTTTCCAGAATTTAAAATCACATTGAGAGAGGAAGGAGGCAGGTTTGACTGTAGCTGGACTAGGAGATGGCTGTCTCCAGAGCGTCACACTGGGCTCCTAGGTGCTCGTCAATCAAGATGGAAAGGAAACCAGGATGTGCCAGAGAAGCTCAAGGAGACAGATGCCTGTCGGTGATGTCTTTTTCTTTTTTTTATTAAATCATAGCTGTGCACATTAATGCAATCATGGGGTACAATGTGCTGGTTTTATATACAATCTGAAATATTTTCATCGAACTGCTTAACATAGCCTTCATGGAATTTTCTTCATTATTGTGTTCGGACACTTATATTCTACATTTAGTAAGTTTCACCTGTACCCTCCTAAGATGCACCGTAGGTGGGCTGATGTCTTTAAATAAAGATTCACATAGGACTGAGATATGAACCTGCCTTTGAGGAATGGGTAAGATTGGACACATGGAAGGGATTTTTTAAGAAGGCAAAATGTCTTGAACCTAAACAATGCGGGAAATAAGAGACTGTAGCTCCTCACTAACTGAACACAAGGTATGCCTGGATCAGTAAGCAGACTCTCTGAAGGGAGGACACACTCAGGGGACAATGGATGGCTAGGGTGGTCAGGAATCAGATGTCATAGGCCTGTCAGAGTAGGCTCAATTCTTTTTATTTATTTTTTTTTTTTTTGAGACAGAGTTTCACTCTGTTGCCCCTGCTAGAGTGCTATGGTGTCTACCCGGTTAATAGCAACCTCCAACTCCCGAGCTCAAGGGATCCTCCTGCCTCAGCCTCCCAAGTAGCTGGGACTACAGGCACCTGGCATGATGCCTAGCTGGTTTTTCTATTTTTAGTAGAAATGGGGTCTTGCTCTTGCTCAGGTCTTGAATTCCTGAGCTCAAGGGATCCACCTGCCTGGGCCTCCCAGCATGCTAGGATTATAGGTGTGAGCCACCAGGCCTGGCCGGGGCAGGCTAAATTCCGTGGGCATGAGAAAGGCTGGAAGACTGATCTGGATTAGCAGTGCTCGCACAACATGGTGGCAAGAAGGTAAGACTAGGGGCAGTTAGGGCAGAGGCACAGTAGGACTCGACTGAGGTGAGGGCAGAGAGAATGCCAAGGAAAGGAACAGGAAGGAGCAGCAAGGGGCAGGGATGACTGCTGACTGCATGAAGCATCGCAGAGAAAATTAAAGATAGCTTCAGAGATTCAGCCAGGGGACAGGACGGTAGTGACAAGAGTAAATCTGTGTCGTAAGAGGAGGAATTGTGTTAGACACATTGGGCTCACAGTACCCTCAGGACAAACAAGTGAAAAAAGTCCCCCACAGACAGCTGAAAATGGAGAACCAAGACTTAGGAATACTAGAGAGGGCATCTGTGTGAATGACCCAGCTCAGGCAGGACAGGGTAATGGAGTAATACAATCTTGGAGACAATGTGAAGACAAAAGCACCCTGAGTCAGGAGAGACGGTCGAAGGCCACCAGCCCTTAGAAGGCAATAGTGTGCTCAGGCCACCCTAGCAAGGCACTGCGGACCAGGGGGCTTAAAGAACAGAAATCGATTTCCTTCCGGTTCTGGAGGCTGAGGGCTGAGATCTGGGTGGCTTTCCTGCGAGGCCTCTGTCCTCGGCTTCCAGACGGCCAGGTCCTCCCCAGCCTGCTGTGTGCGTCTCTCTCCTGATCTCGTCTTTTAAGGACACCCGTTGGACTGGATTAGGGCAAGCCCCCATGACCTCGTGGTACCTTAAATTCCTCTCTAAAGACTCTCCAACACCCCTACACTGTGAGTAACCCTGTAGTAAGGATTAGGGAGTCAACGTGTGAAGTTTGGAGGGCACACTCCAACCCCGAGAAGGTGAGGAAATGCACAAATGGGAAGGGAATGAACCCCAAAGCCTAACGGAAGCAAACGGCCAGAGAGTTACCCGTGTCCTTCCTCTCTGCGTGTCCAATGGCACTGCTGCTGGAATTTCTCATTGTATAATAAATAATTTACATAGTCAAGATGCAAAATTATAAGAGAACATAAGAAACTGATGAAGGAAGCATTAAGAGAAAAGAACGAAAAGGAAGAGCAAGTGATAAGTGATACACTCTGATGACTAAAAGAAGTGTGGCATCATTAGTTGGCTGGGTATGTTAGGAATGGAGGCGGTTTTGGGGGAAAAAAATATGATGACATCTTTTCGAGAGCTCTGACCTGGTACTTGTGAACGTCAGTTCCTATGTATGGCTTTCTTTGGTGTAAGTCCTTTGGTCTTTCGTCACTATACAAAAGTTTTGCTATCTGGATTCTAGGTTAACATTCCCCGGGTTATTGATTTGTTTTAAAGAGATTAAATATCTATTTGCTATATGCAATCAATAAAAGATAAAGAACAGCACAAAGCTAATTGTCAATTCCATGTGCCTTGGGAGCAGAGTGCTTGTACCTGGTCCCAAGGGGCCTGGGGGGAGCGTAGGTGGGTGTATGTGGGTGTCATGTTAGCTGAGAAGCAGAAATGGCGTGGAGCCAGGGCGACTTTCGGTGGTCATTTTTTTAATGCCATCTGCATCCTAAAAACACGATGAAAGTCACAGTGGAAAATGGCGAGGCTACTTTTTTGTCTAGTGATTTTTCTCATTTTTTAATCTTTGCAAGGATACAAACTGGAGAAGTTTCAGAAGATTTTCCATTCAGTGAAGATTTTTTGTAATCTGTCCCCAGGAGCCTCACTTTCTCTTCTTTCTATCATTTTTGACCAAATAGGCCTCACTGTGCCTTCCTTTTTGTTCAGAATTTCAAATCGCCTGGCTTCGCTGTCTCTGCCTGAAGTGGCAGGCCCTGCGTCTGAGGTAGCGTTTCAGTGGTAACGGCTGTCGTGAGAGCAGGTGTTCTCCGATAATGGCCCTGCTGAGTCTGTTATTTCTTTAAAATACTGTAAACTGTAGAGTAAGCTAATGAGCTATTTCCCCAGTCTGGTAAGTTTCACCAGTGCTCCTTTCATAATGGAATTTTTTTTTTTTTTGAAGAGGGAAAATTTAGACTTTTTGTTCTTAGGAGGAGGATGGGGTGTGAGGAATTCCATCATCTTCCATTATGGCATTGATCAGTCTTTGCTTGGTTTTTATTTTTTAATGGGTTTAATCTTATATTCAGTTTCAAGAGAGAACCCGAAGAAGGTTTTTTTTCACTTGTCACTGTTATTTATTATTATGGTTGTAATATACTCTACTGTCTCCAAGTTCCTTTTACATTAGCTATTCCTCTTGTTAAAATTTTAAGGTAAAGTCCTGGTTGCGGTTGTGTCCTTCACCTAGGAAGTATGATAAGCTTTTTTTTTTTTAACTAGGTGTGTCTCAGGTAAGCTCTGGTGCTCAAGATAGCTCATTTCGTTCATTACTTAGTAGAAAATAGATTTTTACCCACTTCCTCTACCACAGGTAACCAGCTAGCATGAAGTTGGGAGGTGACAGGTCCTCTCTGGGTCCTTAGCTGCCTGATCTATTAAAAGCAAAGACTGACACATGACCAAATACATCAGGAAAATGTGTTTTACTGAAAGAATGTTGAAATTAAGATCCTCTTAGAACATACGAATAAATTTGTCCTTATTTGTTGTTGTGAGACTGAGTACCAGGGATTAAGCCAGTTCATGAAATGGCATCTTTTAGGATTATCATTACCTGTGATAATTCAAGGCATCCTTTGTCTTTTCCCGTGGCATATCCCATTAATTCTTACAATACTCTATGTATGAGCAGCAGAATCAGATATACTTAGAATTCTGCCCTGAGATCTCAAATAAAGAAAGATAAGTCTCAAAAACAAGCATTCTTCTGTATTCCTTTGACTCTTGGGAAGAAATCCTAAGAAAAGCCCTCTGATAGATAATACGCACTAATATTTTCTGTAAGTAAATTTTATAAGAACCTATATTCCTGATGGTATCATAATTCTTTAGATATAAACAATAGTGATTCCATTTTACTCTTATTACTCATATTAAAGTTTTAGCAATTGTAGAAAACTACATTTGAGGAAAAAATGAGAAATAAATCTCAGAAGATATATAAGCAATGAGGGGTCTGGTTTTCATTCTTCACTATTCTATTACCTACTAAAACCAAATTAGTAAATAATTATTCATCACCCAAACTCTGCAAGGCACTGTACTAGAATGCTGTAGAATCTAGCAAGCGATATGAAAGGACTGCTCTACATCACTGAGCTTCCAGACCAGCTGGAGGAAAAAGAGAATGACTTGGGTAAGAAAGGGTATAGACACTGTGCCCAGCACGTGAATAACAAGAGCACGTCGTGAGCGATGCCCTCAAAAGCTTACCACATCTTCAAGAGATATCTAACATTGCCCCTACCAATGTTTAGAGAAGGTAAGTTACCAGCATCAAATCCTGGGTCTATCTGCCCTGATCTTAAAGCAAGTCTATTTTCTATATTAGAACACCCAGCACAAAAAGTCAAATAGTAGCCAAAAACATAATATTAATAACATAAAAAACAGTCAAGATAACTACAAAAAGGTTGTTGTACATGTGATAAGACAATATCCTGAAAAGTGTATGTTTTAGATTAGAGGAGGGAAGAATTACTAGATTAGGACGGTCAAGGAAATTCCTACAAAGTCTAATCTGGCACAGCATCTCACAGATGGTGCACTGGACCACCGATCCTCCATTATCCAAGTCAGGACACCCAGAAAATAGCTGATCTGTCCTTTATTTTCCTCTTTAGCATTTTATTCCAAGCCATGCAGAATCTGAAGGACATCAGAGGGTTAGGGAGTTGTTCCGTCCTGCTAGACTCATTCTCAGGGCGTTCCCAGGCCCGTCCTGCCCGGTAGAGCTTCTGGAGCACCGTGGGCACGTTTGCCTTAGTGGAACTCCTCCCCCCCGGGCTCTTCTCTTCCTTCCCTCTCCCTATGATCTCTCAATCCTATGCCACCTTTCTAACTGTCACACCCAAAGCCCTGCCTCCTTTGGTGCGGGACCCCAGCTGGTGTCGTCATCGGACTCTGCCTTGTCTGGTTCCTGGCCGGCGTGCCCAGGAGCCTCAGAGGGCAGCCTCAGAAGGGCAACACCTTGTGCCATGGAGACACGGACTAACCTTCTGCCCCCAGTTCTCCCTGTGCTGAGTTCCACTGAAGCGTGCCCACTCCCTGCTAGCTTTCAGGGATACCACAAAAGGTGATGGAGAGGGGGTGGGGTGGGGGAGGGGAACCGAGTATTCTCCAGACAGAACTACCACTTGAGTCTTTTAAAGGATGCACTGATTTAATGAGTACAGTACCTTTTTCTTCTCTACAAATACCCTGTATTCTGCTCATCTAACTGCTTCACCCAAAGCCCTTTGCAGGGATAGGCCTTTAGCAGATGGGCATTTCTAATTTTTAAATTTTCTTATAATTTATTTTTTTTTAATAATTTTATTGAATCATAATTATGTACATTGGTGCAATCACAGGGCACGATTCATATACATTCAGAAATATTTTGATCATACTGTTACAGATATCCTTCATGGCATTTCCTTGATCACTATAT
>CAUYON010111269.1:0-24134 GCA_963573935.1 Arctocebus calabarensis | reverse complement strand
TTCATATGAAACCTTTAAATTAGCTTCATAGTAGGGCTGAGTACACTGGATACTTTTTCTTCCATTCTTGAGATACTTTGCTAAGAAGAATATGTTCCAGTTCCATCCATGTAAACACGAAAGAGGTAAAGTCTCCATTTTTCTTTAAGGTTGCATAGTATTCCATGGTATACATGTAGCACAATTTATTAATCCATTCATGGGTTGATGGGCACTTGGGCTTCTTCCATGACTTAGTGATTATGAATTGGGCTGCAATAAACATTCTGGTACAGATGTCTTTGTTGTAGTGTGATTTTTGGTCTTCTGGGTATATACCTAGTAAAGGAATTATAGGCTTGAATGGAAGGTCTATTTTTAGATCTCTAAGTACTCTCCAAACATCCTTCCAAAGGGAACATATTAGTGTGCATTCCCACCAGCAGTGTAGAAGTGTTCCCTTTTCTCCACATCCACACCAACATCTCTGGTTTTGGGATTTAGTCATATGAGCTAATCTTACTGGAGTTAGGTGATATCTCAAAGTAATTTTGATTTGCATTTCTCTGATGATTAAGGATGGTGAGCATTTTTTCATGTGTCTGTAGGTCGTGTGCCTGTCTTCTTTAGGGAAGTTTCTCTTTAAGTCCTTTGCCCACCCTGCGATGGGATCACTTGTTCTTTTCTTGCTAATACGTTTGAGTTCTCTGTGTATTTTGGTTATTAAACCTTTGTTAGAGGCATAACTAGCAAATATTTTCTCCCATTCTGAGGGCTGTCTGCTTGCTATATTTACTATTTTCTTGGCTGTACAGAAGCTTTTTAGTTTGATCAAGTCTCAGTGGTGTATTTTTGATACTGCTTCAATTGCCTGGGGAGTCCTCCTCATAAAGTATTCACCCATGCCAATTCCTTCAAGAGTTTCCCCTGCACTTTCTTCTAATATTTTGATAGTTTCATGTCTTAAGTTTAAATCTTTAATCCAGTGAGAGTCTACCTTTGTTAATGGTGAGAGGTGTTGATCCAGTTTTTGTCTTCTACAGGTCACCAGCCAGTTCACCCAGCACCATTTGTTAAATAGGGAGTCTTTTCCCCACTGAAAGTTTTTAATTGGCTTGTCAAAGATCAAGTAATGGTAAGTAGCTAGATTCATCTCTTGGTTTTCTATTCTGTTCCAAACATCTACCTCTCTGTTTTTGTGCCAGTACCATACTGTTTTGATCACTATTGATTTATAGTACAGTCTCAGGTCGAGTAGTGTGATTCTTCCTGCTTTGTTTTTATTTCTGAGTAATGTCTTGGCTATTTGAGGTTTTTTTCTGATTCTATATAAAACAAAGTATTATTTTTTTGAGATCTTTAAAATATGGCAATGGAGCTTTGATAGGAATTGCATTACAATTATATATTGCTTTGGATAGTATAGACATTTTAATTTCTTGTGATACGTTACTAAGAAGAATGTGTTCCAACTCCATCCAGGTTAATGCAAAAGATGTAAAGTCTCCATCTTTTTAAATGGCTGAATAGTATTCCATAGTATACATATACCACAGCTTGTTAATCCATTCCTGGGTTGGTGGGTGTTTAGGTTGTTTTCATATTTTGGTGATTGTAAATTGAGCTGCAATAAACAGTCTAGTGCAAATGTCCTTATGATAAAATGATCTTTTTTTTTTTCTTTTGGGTAGATGCCTAGTAACAAGATTGCAGGATCAAATGGGAGGTCTAATTTGAGTTCATTAAGGATTCTCCATACTTCCTATCAAAAAAGGTTGTATTAGTTTGCAGTCCCACAAAGAGTGTAAAAGACTCTTTCCACACCTACACTAGTATCTGCAGCTTTGGGACTTTGTGATGTGGGCTAGTCTCACTGGGGTTGGGTGATATCTCGAGGTGGTTTTGATTTGCATTTCTCTGATAATCAGGGATGATGAGCATTTTTTCAAATGTTAGCCATCCATCTGTCTTTATCAGAAAAGGTTCTGTTTATATCTCTTTCCCAGTGATGGATGGGATTGTTTACTCTTTTGTTATTGTTGTTTAATTTGAGTTCTCTGTGGATTCCAGTTATCAATCCTTTGTCAGATTCATGCCCTGAAAATACCTTGTCCCATTTTGAAGGTTGTCTTTTTGCTTTACTTATTGTGTCCTTAGCTGTGCAGAAGCTTTGCAGCTTAATTAAATTCCATTTGTTTATTTTTGTTGTTGTGATGGCTAGTGAAGTCTTTGTCAAAAATCTTTCCTCATTCCAATATTATCAAGAGTTTTCTCCACACTTTCTTCTAAGATTTTTATCTTTTCATGTCTTAGATTTAAATTTTTATCCATCTTGAGTCAATTTTTGTAAGTGGTGAATGGTGTGGGTCCAGTTTCAGTCCTCATCTTGGCTATTTGGCATTTGCCTACCACTTTTGAACTTCTCTCAGATTTATGTTTTCATTTTCTTTGCTTTTTTTTTAATCTTCTGCCAATTTTAGAATATATTTGAATCTCTCTAAGTGTTATCAGTTTTACCTCACGAACCCTTATTTGTTTCATATGCTGCATCTATGCTGTAGTAGAATTCTTTATTTTGAGGTTTTTTTCAATTGATAGGAACACCTCTTAAAATAATTTTAAAGGAGTTTATAATACCTGTGTCCTTGAATATACTAAAATATGAAAAATTGTTCCATTGTCCTCATATGCGATGGACAGCTTGACTGGGTTAAAATTCCTGGGCCCTCCCCTGCACTGACACAAAACACATTGGATGCAAATGAAATATTTAAAATAAAATTAACCTTCAGAATTATCTAACATATTATCTAAAAAAGCAAATGGATCTCACCACCATCTGGAGCATGGGTAATTGGTTAACTTCACAGAATGCTTAAGGGGGAGTGTATATATGAAATGCTCAGTTAATTTTAAAAGCTTAGAAATAGTAGTTACCTAAGATATCAGAAGATACACTATTCATGCCCTCTTGTCCTGTCTAAATCCATCATTTTAAAACAACAAAGGAGAGTGAATAAACAAATATTAATTCTCTTTTTCTAGGACAGTAGACAATAACAGATAAGAAATAGAAATATATCTTTGGAGAGAGCAGGGGCGACCTACTTGAATAGTAAAAGCAACCACAACATGTTTTACAAACAGAACACCCCTGAGTGGAAAGTGGACTTGCCTTGAGTCCTCAGAGTCTCAGGGCCTGGCAACAGCAGATAGCAAGGAGGGAACTGAAGTGGGAGATGCAGGACCCCTGGGTTCCTCTCCCTCTGCACAAAGTCAGGGTCTTAGGCTGCCTCCCTGCTCACTGGAAGAAACAAGAGGTTTTCTCTAGGAATTTAAAGACAGAGACTCTAGATGTAGGGACACTGGAGAGGAAAAAGGGAAAGTAGAGGACTGAGAACAGGACGGTGACATGAGGATCTGAACTCTGTGCTCAGCATCCAGGACTCCGATGGCCACAAGCCTTTCCAGGAGGAGGTCAGGAGATTCTTCTCTAAAGAATCAGAGGGGCCCAGAGAAAGGATGTGTAAACCTCCCAGGTGGGTGGAGGAGGTGAGAAGAGAAGGGATCCATTCAGGAAGTCCAGTGATCTACCAGCCCTGCTATTTCATTGGCTTTTTAGTGCCATATTAATAAATGTGCCCCCGACGCCAAAGATGTTTATCATTTCATGTCTTAGATTTAAATCTTTTATTCATCTTCAGTCGATTTTTGTGGGTGGAGAATGGTGTGGGTCCAGTTTTAGTCCTCATTTTGGCTTTTGTTGCAAAGGCAAAAAGGGAAAACTGAATTTGTCAGAAATAAAAAAACACAGGGAGCTGAATAAAACTAAAAACATTACAAAACTAGTCTAAACGTGATACTTGTAAGAGATGAGAAGACAATCTAACCTTCCAAAAAGAATTAGATTCTATGAAAAAGGAGCAGCCAGAGAAATAAAATGAAATCTGAGGAATTAAAATGTTAGAAACAAAATTAGAAATAAAAGCCAGTAAAATTTTGGAAAGTAGGGTAGAATAAAAAGTCAAAGAAATGAATATTAAAGAAAATGTAATGACATAGATGATTAATTCAGGAGCTCTACCACTCATTGAAGAGAAATTGTACAGAAAGAGGGATAAGAAAACCTAAGGGAAAAAATTGTCAAAGAAATAGTACAAGACAATTTCCTTCCAAAGGGAGCTACAGATAAAAGACCACCAGTGCGGAGCACAGTGAATATAAAAGGCCCATGTCAAGGTCTGTCTCTGTGAAATATCAGGACATCAGGGGTGTGGACACAGCCCTACATAGTAAAAGCTTCCAGTGAATAAAACCAACATACATCCCCACACCAAGGCTCAGAAAGTACAATGGCACCAGACTTCTCAACATCAACACAAGAAGCCAGACACAATCAGAAATGCTTTAGAATTTCTCAGGGAAATGTTTTTCAGCCTAGAATTCCATGA
The DNA here is from genome assembly GCA_963573935.1 of Arctocebus calabarensis. Lineage (NCBI taxonomy): Eukaryota > Metazoa > Chordata > Mammalia > Primates > Lorisidae > Arctocebus > Arctocebus calabarensis. The sequence goes on along the minus strand of CAUYON010111269.1, from coordinate 19,704 downwards.
CAAACCATTGGATAGATACAAAGAATAACATTTTCAGATATGCTATGTCAAAACTTACTGTCCTTGCACCCTTTCTAAAGCAATATTGGAGGATGTGTACCACCCAAAGGAAGGAGAAACCGTCATGGAGGAGATCACAAATTAGGAAGAAGGAATATCAAGACAGGAAATAGGAAGTGCATTGAAGGGAAGTCCAAGGAGGGCAGCTGTGCAGCATGCCTAGAAAACATTCTACATGGAAAGGAGCTGGGAGACGGAGCCCTTGGAGGAGGAGCTCCAGGAAAACGCTTCTCCATGAAGTGCCTGTGCTGCCACTCCGCATGTTTTCTATTCACTGTCACGTGAGATGAGAATTTAGCTCTTACATTCCACTCTCATCACCTGCCGCTGTCCCTCCCCCCTTGCCCCTGTGTTCTGACTCCTCCAATGACTTGAGAATTCAGAACTGCTGTCAAATGTAACCCATAAAAAGGTGCTGAACATCACTGATCATTAGAGAAATGCAAATTAAAACAACTGGGAGACCTCAAACCTCACAGGTCGGCAGTCACTAAAAAGCCAAAAGATGTCAAGTGCTGGGTGGGATACGGTGAAAGCCAACCCTTGTGCATTGCTGGTGGGATTCTAAAGTAAAGCGGCCTCTGTGGAAAACAGTATGGAGACTCTTCAAAAAACTAAAAACAGAGCTATCATATGATCCACTTCTGGGTCTATATTCAAAGCAAATGAAATCTTTATCTTGAAGAGATACATGTACCCCTGTGTTCACTGCAGTATTTTCCACAACATAAGCTAAGTGTCCATACGTGAGTGAATAGATAAAGGAAATGTGATATATATGAGAGCTGTCTGGAAAGTATCCAGCCATGTAATAGGTAAAATAAAGATAGCCCTCATATGACAGATGTCTCTATTTTTCATATATCCACACACATGACAATTAAGTTCATGAACTCATCCTAGAAAAAATGCTACATACCTCATTGCTGAATATCACTATGTTCACCTTCAAAGTACTCTCCTTGGGAAGTTGCGCACTGACACGAGCACCTAGTCCATCTTTCAAAGCAATTTTAGAACTCCTTATGCCTTGATGGGTGCATGATTGTCATGCTTCAGGACAGATGTCCAGCTTTCCTCTAGCACCTGCAGGTTGCTGGGCCACCACCAGGAGTAGCCATGACTGCTCTATGGACGATATAGTAATAGAATCATGTATAAGTTACATAGAGCACATGCTCTTCTGTGTGTGTGTATAAAAAATGAGGATTTCTTCGGTCATGATGTCCCCTGTGAAAAGTGAGGTTGTCTGTGTGATTACTGAACTGGTCCTCTTGGGTATCTAGAAGGTAATTCTGACTTATTAGAACTATGGGTTCATCTCTTCAAACCTGAAACCCCTCCAGTTTTCCACTTCTTACTAAGTGACAGCAACACTCATCTTGTTCCTTAGTCCTAAAACCTACAATTCTGTCTTCATACAATAACTAAGAAAATGCCATAAAGGCTATGTTAAACAGTTTGATGAAAACATTTCAGATTGTATATGAAACCAGAATATTGTACCCCTTGATTGCATTAATGTACGCAGCTGTGATTTAATAAAATAAAATAAAATAACTACAATTCGGATTCCTTTCTTTCCCCCACATCAAACCACCATCAAGTCCTTTCTTCAATACCAGTAATTAAGAGTGTTCCTGTGCTCCAGTCTACCTTCCTAATTCATTGCATCTCTCTCTTCCTAAACATATCTTTCAAAACAACTCTTGGATTCTCTTCTCTTCCCTTCTCTTCTCTTCTCTTCTCTTCTCTTCTCTTCTCTTCTCTTCTCTTCTCTTCTCTTCTCTTCTCTTTCTCCTCTCCTCTCCTCTCCTCTCCTCTCCCCTCCCCTATCCCCCCTCCCCTTCTGGCCCCTTCCCTGCCCTCCCCTCCCCTCTCCTCTTCTCTTTCTTTCTTTCTTTTTTTTTTGTTTAGACAGAGTCTCATTGTCACTCTCTGGGTAGAGTGCTGTGGTGTCATAGCTCACGGCAACTTCAAAACTCTTGGGCTCAAGCAATCCATTCGCCTTAGCCTCCTGAATTGCTAGAACTACAGGCACCCACCACAATGCCTGGCTAAGTTTTCTGGGTTTTTGTTGTTGTTGTTGTTGTTGTTTGTTTGTTTTAATTTTTTTTAGTGCAGATAGGGTCTTACTCTTGCTCAGGTTGTTCTCAAATTCCTGTGCTTAAGCAATCCACCCACCTCAACCTCCCAGAGTGCTAGGATTATAGGTGTGAGCCACCATGCCTGGCCATCTTCCTGTTTTTCTAAGATCAATGCTCCACCAATCAATCAGGCTATTTCCTCCTTTAAAAAATAATTTACAATGAAATATTTAAAATATACATATGCCTATAAATATCTATAAAAAGAATGACAAAGACCCATCTCCTCACCACATGTCTAAAGAAGGAAAGCATTGCTAGTACAGTTGAAACCGCCATGTTTCTTTCTCCTTCCACCTTTCTTTTACCTCCGTCACTATCCTGAATTTGGTGTTTATTGTTTCTATGTATTTCTTTATGCTTTTCTATATATGTCGTAGCCCTAAATCACACACAGGAATGTTTGTTAAAACACTTTTCATGAGTGGCAACATACTATCAATATTCTTCTACAACTTACTTTTTATGATCGATATTATGTGTGAAGTTCATACATATTTGTACATTTAGTTTTACATTTGATGTGCTTTCCCTGTTCTAGATCATTCTTTAGTGTGCCATACTTCAATATCCCACTCATCATACATTTGGAAATCTAAAAACAGGCAGTGCATCAAACACCCTTCTCAGTGTGTCTTGTGAGGGTGTTTCTGGAAGAGATTAACAATTAGTCAGTGGACATAGTAAAGCAAATTGTCCTAATGTCCTAATGTCCTCATCCAATCAAATGAAGATCTGATTAGAATGAAAAGGTCCAAATAAGAGGGAGTTTCTTGTGCTCCACTGCCAAATGCATTCTTTTCCTACATTTGGACTTGAACTGAAACACTGGATGTTTTGAGGTCTTGAGAATGCAGACTTTTGGACTAGAACTGCCCCTTTTACTCTTTTGGTTCTTTGGCTTGTTGACTGCAGATCTGCAGACTTCTCAGCCTCCATAATCTTATGACTCAATTTCTTAGGGTAAATCTGTCTGTCTGTCTGTCTGTCTATCTATCTATCTATCCATCCATCCATCCTATTGGTTTTCTAGAGAATTCTAATATAGCTGTAATATAATATTGAATTATTTTTCTACAGCTTTGATCGATCATTGCTTTAATGTATTAATATTATAGGATTCATTTCAAAATTTTCTAATTTTGAAGTATTCCTAAACTTCTAGGAAAAGCACTCTAGTTGTTTATGATGAATTATTCTGTTTACATATTACTAAATTTCATTAGCTACTATTTATTACATTTTTGCACCTATGGTCCTCAATAATATAGGCCTGCAATTTCTTTTCATCACTCTGTGCTCATTTGCTTTTGATATTATGGCTGCACTGGCTGCATAAAAATGAGTTGGGCAGCTTTTCCTTCTTCTATCTTCTTGTTTTCCAGTTTGTGTGGAGAGAATTTCCCTCAGGGTCTTCAGTTGTGATGTCCCCTATGAAAACTCAGGTTGTCTGTCTACATCAATGTGGGTCTGGTATTCTTAATGTCAACATGTATGAAGGATAGAATGTAGATTGTAACTTTACTTTATTTAGGGGATTTTGGCTTATTTATGTTTTTCTATATCTTCTGAAATTAATTGGTAATTTCTATTTTTCTAGAAATAGTACATTTAATCATAACTTCCAAAAATATTGGTTTAAATGTGTACATAATGTTCTAGCTGGTTTTTAAAACTCTCCACTCTCTATCTTGCTGATTATCCCCCTTCCCCAAAATATTATTTGTCTGTCAATCTTTTTGTCTTTCTCCATTAATCAATTTTGCCAGGCTTTTTCTATTTTATGTGTTCTTTATCACATTTATATAATTGATTTTATGAAACTTTCATTTAAAAATCTTTAATGTAAATGTAAATGTAAAACTGATTTTTACATTTCCTATGGTAATTTCCTTTCTCCGTTGGGTTTATGGACTGATGGGGTGGCTGGGAATGTGATAGAAGGGGGAATCTCAGAGCCTGACTCCAAAGTCTGACATCAAATGTGAAACCATAATGTTAACCTGCTCCAGGGTAATTGATAAACTGAGATGAAATACAAGCTTTTCGTTGTTTGAATTTGACAAAAAGAATAGTTTTGGATATCTAAAAACCTTAGTTTTGTTGTTTTTAAGTCCAGCCATACTTTTAGAATTATGATGTAATGACATTACTCCCAACTCTTCTTTGTCAAATTTAAATTACATTTTGTCCTATTGTGTTCCATCTTGATTCAAATCATTTAAGCAAATCCCAATGGGTTATGTAATAAGAGTATTTTCTTATTTCAAGGATGCACTGTGTCTGTACAATTAAAATCTGGGCAACACTTCTCTAAATAAAGAAATATGAAGCTTATCGTTGATGTCTTCACCAATCTCAAACCTGATTAGTTCAGCAGTTTAGGCCATTTCAGAGCCTGTTAATAGGCTGATCTCAGTATAGGTGCAGACATCCAGGGCAGGGGCTCCTACCAGAGGGCCCTATGGGGATTACTTCTAGTATATTTTTGAATCCAAAAGCAGACACTACTGTTAGAGATTCTAAATGTGATGTGCACCCCAGCTGAAAACTACTGACGACTATGAACTAATTCAAACAAAAAATAATCTTTAAAAAGAGAAAATGAATTGTGAAATTTCAGCCTTGCAGGAGCAATATATGTTATAATATTAAATGTGCAGATATTTGAATTATAAGGAATATCCTAAGAGATCACACTCAGATAGATACCATCCAGATGAAATACAATTCAGTATGCATTTCCTCTCAGCAGAACTTAGTGGGAAATAAAACCTACCATGAGAAGCTGAATATTGTTTATTGAATGGAATGAATTGAGTGCAATAAAATTTTCATAGGAAACTTTCCTAGCTTCATTGGCATGTGCTTTTTATCTCAGAAATTTGGTTTTACCCTTTTTTTCCAAAATAGGACCAATGGTATCAAGAAGTATAATGTATTGAGAGTATAATGTGTTTTCACAAGGACATGAATTAAACCTGCCCTAATTTGGGACATTAAGACACATACATATGTGCGCACACACACAAACCACTATGTTCTAATGTCTTAAATTATCTCCAGTTGACATTGAATTCATTTACAAAGTGATTTCAATGTGCTCTTTCCTCTCTTGGTGTAAAATGTAATTGTCTCGTTACTTAGGAAAATGATTGTGAAAACAATAGAGAACAATGCCAACAAATTCTCATGCACAGTAAAGTTTATTATAAAGCAGAGAGGTAACAAAACACAAGAAACTTGCTCCAGGAGAAAATATAGGATCTGAGGATGTAAAATCAGCACCAATACAGGGCATGCAGGTAATGTCTACCTGTTTAGGAAGGAGAATCTGGAGCCTAAGAGTGATAAGGAGAATGAGAAATTCAGAGGATTGGAATAATTTCTTAGCTAGAGGATTACATATTAGTTTATAGCATATTTGGTGCCAACATTGGAGGGCAGATCAAACAAGGGAGGGAGTTTAAAATGAACCAGAATGTGCTCACAGAGCCAGAGGGATGGTGAGGGCTCATTGGAATCATGAAGTTCATCTCATCAAGTGACAGCACCCTGACTCCGTGTGTCCTAATGGTCAGCACATCTGTGGGGGCAGAGGTGGGCCTAGGGCAGCAGGCTTAGCAGCAAGAGGAGGCGCAGCACAGGGGCCGGGGGCAGGTGGAGATGACGCAGGTTGGGCGATAGCAGGTGGTGTGGCAGGAGACTCGGCCACAGACTGGACGCAGGCAGCAGCAGGGACGGCAGCAGCTGGGGGGGCAGCAGCTGGGCTGACAGCACTGGAGCCTGCAGCAGCTGGACACACAGCAGCTGGGGCGGCAGCAACTGGAGATGCAGCAGGAAGGCCTGCAGCAACTAGAAGGGCAGCAGCTGGGGTGGCAGCAGGTGGTCAGACAGCAGACTGGACGACAACAGCTGGACACACAGCAACTAGGGCGGCAGCAGCTGGGACGGCAACAGGTGGTCTGGCAGCACTGGGGCCTGCAGCAGCTGGACACACAGCAGCTGGGGCGGCAGCAGGTGGTCTGGCAGCAGCTGGGTTGGCAGCAGGTCTCTTGGCCACAGCCCTGGTCAGAGCAGACGGAGCCACAACAGGAGCTCACCATGGTGTCAGAGGGTGGAGGTTCTGGGTGGGTTTCTAGGAGAGTGAAGATCTTGGGTCTGGAGGTCTTCTTGGCCCCTCTCCCCTTTATACCCTGCTGAAGATCTGTTGTCACCACGTCATTATTTCCTTGTTATTACTTACCCTCCTGGAAAACTTAATCATTTGATTACATAATTACATGTTTCTAGTTAAAAAACTCCAAAATAGACAAAAAAACACATTTCCTTTTCCTGGTGTGCTCCTGTATTTCCAATTAACGCACTTTGTGATATTTCTTCCTTAGTGGGGGGCACCATTGTTCTTGCCTAGATGTGGTCTTTGACAACGCACATGACTCTCTGATGTTTTAGGTTTTATTGTGACATCTCCTTTTATCTGTACATTGCTGCATGAAAATCATGGAACATGGCTTTCCCCATGCTTACGTTTCTTTTGTTGTCCAAGAATGTTCTGATCAGGTGAAATGTTGGAAAGAAATGAGAAGGAAAAACTCATTTGAGGGGAGGATGTCCTATTTATAGTGAGGATGACTGTGATCCCATGTGGGCATCTTGGATGGTCAGGGAGATGGACAGGTCCCAAGGAGGATCTGAACTCCATGTCATATGTCCTTCCACAGTGTCAAGGTGAAGCACTTGGCAATGACTTGCTGCTTCTAAAAAGTAAAAATACTTCTTGCTGTATGTCTTCCAGGACAGGCATTAAGAGCAGGAAGTTTTGATTTATCTTTAGATCACCAAAATCACACAACAGGTATTTTATCTACAGAAGTATTTGTTATCTATAATCAAGATTTAGATCACTAAGCCTTCAATTATATGTATCCAAGATATTCTGTTGGCTACACTGGATGCAGAAAAAATACACCCTCTTCTCTTTCCTCTAGGTACTTGAGGAAACATATGCATAGGAAACAGAGTTCGGCAAAAATTAAGGGAATCATAACTATTTTCATTAAACAACCAAAATTAAAATATATGGTATGTAGAGATAAATACTATACATACTCAGCATATGTGGTATTATTTAAGTGTTCACTATGGGCTAGGCATTGTGCTAAGTACCTTTATTTGCTTTTTATCTTTAATATAACTCTATAACATAGCGTATATTCTTACTATTCCTTTAGCAGAGGACTCAAAAGGAGCACAAAGAGGTTGAAACAAACGATTTGTCTGATATTAAAGAGAAAGTAACCTTAATAAATCTTAATGTAGATGAGAAAGGGATGAAGAATGTAACTTGCAAGGTTTGCTGAAGCTGTTTCATCTTCTTGGAATGTTTCTTCTCTCTTGTCAGTTCTGCAAACTCCTACTCACCTGTCAAGACCCAGTTAAGATGCTTCCTCTTCAATCACATCTTTCCTGATAAATTCCCCATTTATGTATAATTATTCCCTGCATTGTGCTGCTAATTTGTCACATTCTACTGTGTCATAGTAATTTCCTTCTGAAAGGCATAGGTTATGGTATTTATTTTTCTTACTATGGTGTTTGGCGCGGGGCAGGGGTCTGAGAACATTGGTGATAAATGTTTGTGTAGTGAATGAAAGCTTTTTGATGATATAGGGGCATGTAGTGGTCCTATAAAAATATGTGTCTTTTGACTTCTGGAGAAAAGAGTGGAAAACACTCCAAACAAAGGGATTGTAGTTCCATTTGAGGAAAACTACATTTATTTATGCAACATGTCATCTGCTCAATAACATATGTGGAAAGTTGCAGAAATTCAGATTCAATTTGTAGAATGAGACGTGTTTACAAAAAACCATGAGTACTCTGCCTAAGATGCATGCCTGTATTCACACAGAAAAAACACAGGAACAGGAGTGGTGCCTGTGGCTCAGTGAGTAGGGTGCTGGCCCCTTAAACTGAGGGTTGTAGGTTCGAACCCGGCCCTGGCCAAACTGCAACAAAAAATAGCTGGGCATTGTGGTGGGCGCCTGTAGTTTCAGCTACTCGGGAGGCTGAGGCAAGAGAATCACCTAAGCCCAGGAGTTGGAGGTTCCTGTGAACTGTGATGCCATGACACTCTACCAAGGGCAATAAAAGTGAGACTCTGTCTAAAAAAAAGAAAGAAAAAAAGAAAAAGATAGGAACACTAGAGATAGAACCAGATGGTAGCACTGGTTCTTCTTTATCTCCTGACTTCCCAGTTTTACTCTTGTTGCTAGAAATAATTATTATTACCAGTATGATGTTAATAAGCCAAATATATTTTCTGGATGCCCATTGTCTTAGCTTGAATTCTCCCCACTGCAGACCCTGAAAGAAAGATTGGAGTGCAAATAGTTTACTTAGGGGAAGGGGCCGAAGAAAGAAGCGGTGATCCCAGGAAGTTCATGAAAGGAAATAGGGAAAGTAAGACAGGAAAAAAAGAAAAACTTCAAAATTTTTATACTATTAATGGAGTTACCACTGTGGGCAACTGAGAAATAAACTGTGAGGACATGCCTCAGGCTAAGAGCATTTGGCTGCTATGATTGTATGCTTAGGAAATCTTGGAGAATCAACCAAGCATTGGTGTTAACCATGAGGCCAGATAAAAGACAAACTTACGAAACATGATAGATTTCTTATACATCAGCAGTACTTCTCTATAAATTGTACTCACAATTCTCAACAATAAATATAAAAATATGTGAATAAATCTGCTAAGTAATATACCAGCCTGTATGCAGGAATGTGTTAATATTTCCTGAAGGACATAAAATGACATTTGAATAAATGCCAGAATAAGAAATGTACAACAAATGTCAGGTTAGTGAAAAAATACATACATGTGTTATAAATGCATTTAATCAAGATGTATCTTAGTTTGTAGCAATTGGTCTTGAATGAGTCTGACAAGGACTAATGACGCAGACTGAACCAGTAGGAAGTTTACTATTAGTCATGTACTTTTGCTTTTGTTTAACTTTGTAAAGAGCATGTATTTGTATATGAATGATTTAAAAATCCTTAGAAAAGAATAAACATGATTTATGTAAAATTCACAATTTTCTCTATAGACTCAGTTAAATATGTTTCTGCTATTCTGTTACTACTCCAATTTGCCATGCACCAAAAGTACATTTCAGCTCACAAATTAGCTATTTTGAATTTCAGACTGGTTTTGGGGACAGGTTGGGATTCCCCACGGGCATGGAAATCAGCATGCAGAAGGTTTATCGAGGAATGCTCCTGGGATTCACACCAGTGGAAGGGATGGGGAGGAAGCAGGAATGGCCACTGGGAGAAATTGAACTGGCAGGTGGTTTCAGTGGAGGCCTCCGCTGAACCCACAGAGAATTCGAAGATGGGACGATTCATTAAAGGCATTCTTAGTTGGGGAAAGAAATAAGGGTCTTTGCAGTTCTATCCTGATAAGAGGGGCATGATCTTGGACCGAAAGAAAAAAAAAATCAGTCTCCAGCAATACCTCTGAGCTGTCCCCATCTCTCCTTCATTCACTTAAAGCACCTTGGCCTTGATGGTGGCCCCTCTACATGGTGGAATGAGCTTTCCCCCTGCAGCTCTGCCAGTCAGAATAAAGTAGATCTGCTATATGTGTGGGGAAAATGCATTGAACACGACTGAGTAGACATTGCATAGATTTGGCTAACCCGTCTGTTAGCTGCTTTTGTTGGTGAAAAAATGTGAAAGATGATCCATTGTATTCCATCTTTCCAAATTTTTCCCCTATTTCTATATTCATGAATACTTCATGACTTTGGTTTCACTCCTTTGTTTTGCAAAGACTACAACACGATTAGTTAATTTGCTTAAAACTAAAAGACTTTTTTAGACAACTCTAGGCAGTGATCAGTGTCAGTTGACTTTTGTTGGAAGGTTAAGTAGTATGTGCTGTCTTCCCTACAGGTGTAAGCAAAATACAATTACCTGGGGCCCAAATATAACACGTTTTTTAAAAAAAGAATGACAAGCACATTCAATTTTCAATGCCAATAGGAAAGCGGTTTATTTTGATAACATGGAAATAGCAAGGTCCAAAAAGTCTTTGCAAAGGACTATAGGGGATATTTCATTGGACTTCAATGTCCAAGGGCTTAAAATCTGTGGTCCTACAAGGATGGAGGCAATCTTCAAATTTCTTTAGCATGATGCATGGACAAAAGGAAAAATGTTTGGGGAAAATATGTTAGTTTATTAGGAGAGTCTCGATTAATTCATTTGGAAGGCAGGGAGTTTGGATGTAAGTTAGAATGTGGACACGCAAGCACTAAGAATAAGGTTTGCTTGTAGGATGCAGATCAATTCTCTTGAGCACTTCACATTTTTAAAAAGAAGGTCTTCATCTGTGGGGAAGGAGTGGAATGCTCAAAGCAGAGACTCAGCAGCAAGAGGAGGCGCAGCACAGGGGCCGGGGGCAGGTGGAGATGACACAAGTTGGGCGATAGCAGGTGGTGTGGCAGGACACTTGGCCACAGACTGGACGCAGGCAGCAGGTGGGCTGGCAGCACTGAGGCCTGCAGCAGCTGGACACACAGCAGCTGGGGCGGCAGCAGGTGGGCTGGCAGCACACAGACTGGCAGCACTGGGGCCTGCAGCAGCTGGACCCACAGCAGCTGGGGCGGCAGCAGGTGGTCTGACAGACTGGACGGCAACAGCTGGACACACAGCAACTAGGGCGGCAGCAGCTGGTGGGGCAGCACTGGGGCCTGCAGCAACTGGACACACAGCAGCTGGGGCGGCAGCAGGTGGTCTGGCAGCAGCTGGGTTGGCAGCAGGTCTCTTGGCCACAGCCCTGGTCAGAGCAGACGGAGCCACAACAGGAGTTGACCATGGTGTAGGAAGGTGGAGGTTCTGGGTGTGTTTCTAAGAGAGTGAGGTGAGTGTTCTGAGTTCGAGCTCTCCTTGCTCCCTTTTATACCCTGCCAAGGGCTCTTGTGACCATGTGAAGAATCTTCTTGTTTAGACAGCACTAATAGGAAATCAGTTAGTTTTAGTAAATTAGATAATAATTGTGTTTATCTGATAAATATTTCTATATATAGGAAAAGCATCACTTACTTCCTTTTCCTGCTGTCTTATGGGTATCCAACTTGGTTAAGCCGAGTGAATCAGCGCCTGTTCTTCTTGGTCTGGTATGTCTTCTAAAGTAGATCTATTACCTGACATTGTTTCATGGGACTTCAAAGGTGTTAACACTTCATGTATGCATTTAACTTTGGGAAAATATGTGGAGAATAGATTTTATGATGACTAAATCTCGCCTGCTACCAAAGTGGTTAAAAGTAAGTCATATGGAATGCTGGGAGATAAATAGGGCAAAGGACCCATTTTTAGGTAGTGAAGGGAGATGACTTGTGTGCAATGAGGAATACTCTGATTCCTTTAGATTTCCTAGATGGCCAGCGAGATGCAAAGGCTCCCCACAAACTTTCTATCTGTTCTGTCTTATTGAATTCATCCAATGTGAAACAGTTGCAGTGCAATGATTCATTACTTTCGAACAGTACAAGCACATTGACAAGGTAGGCCCTTTTAAAAATTACTAAATTATTGTTGGCCTGTTCTTCAGGGATAGAGTATTATAAAGGAGCATTTTTTGAGCCACATTTTGGTTAAGTCCACATACCCAATGAATATGTATAACAGAAGTGCCATTGAAACTATATTTCCTCATTTTCTGAGCTATCATCTCTTAACAATATATGTTGGACATATTTTACTTGATTCAAGGAGAAATAAAGGTTAAACTTTACTCTCTATTTACTCTCTAAGTTTAACTGATACTTAAATAAAGCAAATAAGACATGTGCATAGAAGGATTTTGGCAACTATTTAGAGCACTGTGTGATTAGTGAACAAAACAATACTTATAAATGTATTTAAATCTGTACACTGGCTTCAAAAGATGAGATAATACTAACAGTTACAAACAGTCAGAAATTTTCTAAGTTCTCTATAATCGGAATCTTGTTTACAGTTCCCAGGGATTCTGTGAGGTATTCCAGTCATCCCCAACCTTTTTGGCACCAGGAAGCAGCTTCATAGAGGACAATTGTTCCATGAACCAGTGTGTGTGTGGGGGCGGGGAGTGAGTGGATAGTTTTGACATGAATCAGTAAGCAATTGGCTTATTATGGTCTTGGCGTAGTCACACCTCTCTGGTAATGATAATCTGTATTTGCATTCACTCCCCAGCTCTAACATCATTGCCTCAGTTCCACCTCAGGTGGTTCGGCATGAGATTCTCATAGGGAGCATGCCAGCTAGATCCCTTCTATGACAGTTTACAGTAGGCTCACGCGCCTATGAGAATCTAGAGCTGCTGCTGCTGAGACAGGAGACAGACTTTGCCCAGTGGTGTGGGCCCTGGGGAGCAGCTGTAGCTACAGATGAAGTTTCGCTCTCTCGCCTGCCACTTCCTTCCTGCTGTGCAGCTCAGTTCCTAACAGGCCATGGATTGTCCTGGTCCACATTTGGGGGGTTGGGAACTACAGAGCTAGACAACAATTTTTTTGAATTATTTACTCATGAGGTACTTGGGGCCCAGATAGATTGAAGTCACAGTCAGCAAGGAAGGTGTTCTCCCAGAATGTTCAGGAAGGTACAAAGAAAGATAATCCAGCACCGTGTCTTATATCATTCTATTTGCCTAGAATATTGCTTTCTCTTTCATCAGCTCAGCAAACTTTTGCTCATATATAAATGTCAGTCCAGATACTAACTCATTTCTAATACCTTTTGTGACATCGGCTATATTTAAAATGAATCTTTCCCTCTCCTTTCCTCCAAGGTATGCCTCTGACCAGGATATCATACTTTATCATAATTGTTTTACATCTCCTTTTTCCTAAACCTTCTGTAAACTCCATGAAGTCAGAGACTATGGTTTATTCATACTTATACATATGGTGCCTAGCAAATGGCCTGAGTGTAGTTAGTTGAGTGAATATAAAATTTATTGAAAATGCAGGGCATTTACTCATCCTTTAATATACTATGGATATTCCTAGAAGGATGGAGAAGAAAATAAAGAGCATTCCAACAATGGGAACATGCTTGAATGAGAGTACATTTTTGAGGAGAGGAATGACCTATCTAGATGGTGGGTATTGGGGAGCAGGGAAAGATAACACTCAAAGAATAGAACGAGGAGAATTTAAGGGTATTCTTGAGCTGTATAAAGAGCCCAGACATCATTGGAAAGAAAGGTCTGAGCAAACATGTAGGCCTTGCAAATATTATTTGGCTGGAGGTGGGGTGGGGGGAGGAGTTACCGTAAGCAGGGAAAATGTTTAGGTGGTAGTTGTAGTCTGGGGTAAAAGATGATGATGTCTAGGGTGGTGACAATGACATTTCAGAGTAGTCCACCAGAACCAGTTATGACATGCACAATCCAGGGAATAAGATGTAGATTCTCAGTATTTTTCAGTTTTACACACGTACACACACATTTTGCAATTAAATCTCTCCTGATAGTTAAAAGAATTATTTGTCATTTAAAAGAAACATTAAAAAGAAACCAAGACAGTCTACCAAGGGTGACAAAGTGAGACTCTGTTAGCTGAAAGTGAGACTAAATTAAAAATATACTCAGTTCATATCTCAAAGCGTTAACAGTATATAAAGGACTTCTCAAACTAGATTAGGAAAAAGAAGACTAACAGCCTAATGGGAAAATAAAATGAAAATATTTCCTCATCATGAAAAGATACCCCATCCCCTGCATAATACAAGAAATGAAATTACATAGGATAACACTTTTTACCAGATACATGGTCAAAAAATTCAAAACTGGACTAATTCTCTAATGGTGACATGGTATGGAAATAGGCTCACACCTGTGAGGATTTGGCAATAATTGGTAGCATTCTTGTTTGACTCAGTTATGTCCTAATTCTATAAATTATCCTGAAGATTCTTAGGGAAAAGTATAAAAAGCTGTTGCACAAGATTATTCATGGTGGTTCTATTTATAAAAATCAAACAGAATAGCAATAAGAAAACTGGACATGGCCCAAGCATCCTTCAGTAGGGTGCTGGTGGGTAACTATGGTGCACCCTCACCATGGAGCAATATTCAGCTGTAAACAAGAAAGAGGAGTCTCTGTGCATGCTACTGTGAAGTGATCTCCAATCTCCATGGTATGTTCTTAAGAAATGATAAAGCATGTGAAGAAAAATGTGTATCATGTTCAGTAATTCTGTAAAACACAGAGCATAAATATAGAAAATATATTTGTGTACATTGTAAAAATGATGGAAGAAGACTGAAAACAGGAAAGAGGGACTTCCACTTCCAGCCAAGATGGAGGAGCAGGGTCTTGATTCACTTTTCTGCCTGAGATAGCAACAACAACAAAAAAGACAAAATACACAAAATAATGGTTTTAAAACCAGGAAGGACACAGGGTACTTGTGTCTTAGAGAGAAGAAACAAATGAAGTGATCCTTAGGATTGCTTCAGTTTGTTCCACTCACCACCACCATGTAACTGGGACTACAGGCTCCCACCACAATGCCTGACTATTTTCAGAAGCAACAGTGTCTCCCTCTTGCTCAGGCTGGTCATGAACTCCAGAGCTCAAGCAATCAATCCTGCTGCCTCAGACTCCCAGAGTGCTGGGATTGCAGGTGGGAGCCACCATTTCTGGCCAAGAGAGTTTGTAGGGTACAGCAGTGCTGGGAGGGAGACCCACGTGGAGTCCAGTAGTCACCTGTCTGAGCAGCTGGCACTGGATGGGGGACAGAGAGGCAGAACTCACAGGGTGGAGCATTAGAGGGGAGAGTTGCACAGAGTCCCAGGAACTACAGAAGAGCTGCCTTGAGTCCTTAGCTCGATACTAATCAGTACATTGGTGTGAAGAAATTATCCCAAAGCAGTAGAAGGCAGAGGAAACTATCCTTGGAACTGACATAGGACTGGAAATAGTTCACAGTCCCTTAAGCCAGAGTGAAAACACTTATAATTTATGATTCATTGGTTAGAATACTCGGAAGAGTATTGTCTCAGATGTAGGAGAAATTTTGCCTTAAAGATTGCTCTGTTCCCACCTCACAAAGTTTAAAAGCCAGTCTGTTAATCAACAGGTATGAAGTTTTAGTTAAGTAAGATTAATGAGCTCCAGAGATCAGCTATACAACTTTGTGTACAAATGTGTCCTCTATAACCAAGGTAATATATTTCACACCCGAATTTTGTTAAGAGGACAAATCTCATGTTAAGTGTTCTTACCATGGTACAATACAAATTTGTTAAAAGCAAGTCTAGAAAGGATCTGTTAAGTAACTTAATTGCATCCTAGAATAATTAATTGGACTTTATCAAAATTAAAATGTTTCACTCTGAAAACACTGTTTATGAAATAAAAAGTAAGTCACAAACTTGGAGAAAATACTTATAAAACATAGATTCAACAAAGAAAATGTATGTAGAACATATATAATTCTTATTACCAAATAATAATAAGACAAACAACCCAACAAACAATGGGCAAAAGCTTTGAATAGACACTTATATGTCTGTGCACTCCTTCTCAGCCATAAAAAGAAATGAATTATTGATACACACAGCTTGAATGTCAATATAGTTATGCTGACTGAAAAGCTAGGCAAGTGAGAATATAAAATGTATGATTCCATGTATATAAAATTCTAAAAAATGCAAAAAATTTATAGTGACAACATATCTGTAGTTATGTGGGAGCAGGGAAAGGGAAGGAATTACAAAGGGAGGTGCAGGATGTTCATTGTCTTGTGATCATGTTGGCTTCATGAGTATACACATGTATTGAAGCATCACATTGTGTACTTTAAGTATGTACAGATTATTGTGTATCCATCAGTCCTTAATGAAGCAGAAATTAAAAAAGAAAGTGTAAACCATTATTTATTTTTTGTTTGTTTGTTGTTTTGAGACAGTCTCACTTTGTTACCTTCATTAGAGTGCCCTAGCATCACAGCTCACAGCAACCTCATACTCTTGGGCTTAAGCAATTCTCTTGCCTCAGCCTCCCCAGTAGCTGGGACCACAGGTATCTTCCACGAAGTCTGGCTATTTTTAGAGATGGGGTCTGGCTCTGGCTCAGGCTGATCTTGAACTCATGAGCTCAGGCGATCCACCTACTGGGATTACAGACGCAAGCCACCGCACTGAGCCCATGATTTGTTTTGATACAGATCCATGAGCATAGAGGAAACAGAGTGAAGAAGACAGAGGTGGGGCTGGAAGTCTTGGACGGACTAGACCTTATTCTGTAGCTTTGACTATCGGCCCATGTAAATATAAACTAAACTAAAACTTAAAAATCCCTCGACAGCATTAAAATCACTACCACAACAATGGTAGTGAAGTCCAAATACCTAACTGTATTTCCAGGTGTCAGTCCAGAGAAAGTGATTATCCCAAGACCAAAAAGGTTTTCCCCAAGACCTCATAAATGGTCTTAAGTGTGTTTTCAGTAACCATGTTGTTGTTGTTAGTATTGGCAGTGTTATTCCAAGACTGTTGTGCAAACATTAGGTAATAAAGAAAATGACTAATTACACTGGAGGGCTGTTATGTTTGGCATGGCCAAAGGAGATTTGTAAGTAAGGCCCATAAGGTTAAGTCAAAACCCTGGCATTATCACTACGATCTCTGATGTAGTTTATCTTTTAAAGAAATATTTTTCCAGCTGTGGAAACTAAAAAAGCAGAGGGAATATAATTGACTTAGTAGTAATGAGCATTCTTAAATTTCAGTTTATGGTCTCAAATACCATTTTTCACTAGAATAAACTGGGATTGTTTGGGGACATGGCTCACTTTGTTGCAGAATATTACAGAAATATAAATATTTTAGTTACACAGATTGATTTTGTACTGTTTTAGTCAAAGTTATAAGTCTGCCCATCATTGGATAGTGTACATTGTGGCTGTGAGGTGTGATCTCACCTACCTCACCTCTTCTCCTTTAATTGATTTCAACTGAATTATACTTTCATCCGTGCACATGAATGCTGACTGGGTAGTTCTGATTTAATAGTGAGGACCTATGGTGTTTGCTTTTCCATTTTTCCATACTTCACTTAGGAGAATGGGCTCTAGCTCCATCCAGATTGTTGCAAAAGGTATTATTTCATTTTTTATGGCTGAGCAGTACTCCATACACATTTTATTAATCTACTCATGACTTCATGGGCACTTGAGTTGATTCCACATCTTTGCAATTGTGAATTGTGCTGGAATAAACATTTTAGTGCAAGTGGCTTTTTATAAATCTGGAGAAGGAAATGTGCAAAGAAGTCTGGAGTATCTCATTCTATCAAAGATTCCTTTGTCTACAAAGTCTATTAGATTCACATCAAGAGGACTCAGAGGCTGGCTTGAAGTTGCTTATTTGAACACCAAAAGGAATATAAACCGAAACACACTGACACCCCCATTGCATATATTGAAATCCATGAGTTCACATGAGATTTTAAAAAAAACAAACCAACTTTATTCACCTTTGCTTGATGCAAACTGGGCAATAAAGGGACAGGATCAGGCATTTGTTTTGCCTTTCTTGTAACACTATCCCCAAGGTAATTCAACATTAAGGAAAGGAAGTTTCTCTATGGGATTATTCCACTGGTAAATAGCAAAGGCAGAATAGAATTGCAATATCACCATTTGCTGTGCCTAATGAATCAGTGGCTCTGGGCAATGATGATCAACAGCTGCCGACATCACTTAAAGAGCAAACACTGGACACTGTGCCTCCCAGCGGAAAAGCACGCTACTGCCCATGAAGTGGTCTTTGAGTCCTGCAGGTCTTTGGGGGGTGGCCTCCCCCGAGCAGGTGCAGCAATTCTCTGGGTGAAGTGTGCGGAACTGAACTCTAGTTACTGGTGTGTGGCAAAGAAGAGAGTTGGGAAAAGATACTGAGGAGAGCTTGCCTTGGCTTTCAAGACTCTAATCATCTTCAAGAAAAAGTGGGCAAGGGTCTAGACTTCAACAGTGGGGACTGGACCCCCTCTGCAAGCCCTGACTGGAGAAATTTGGGGATCCAGGATCTTCTATGCATCCACTTAGACATTCTATCCCATGTCTCAGGGTCCCATTCATTTTCAATTAGGGCCTTGATCTCGGCCTAGGCAAGGCTGAGAGCCACAGTTATCTCTGTCTGGAGCTCTGTACTCTTTTCCTAAGTCCTAGGCTTGGTCCTCAGCTTTCTCTGTCCTTTGGCTACAGGACATGAGAGTTTATAGGCTGTCATGAAACCTCTGTCTTTCCTATCTGTCTTTCTATTGCTGACTTATCACTTTTAGCCTTTCATTATATTCTCTTAAAACATCAGTTTCCCCCAGCTATAGACATCCAATTTCATTAGCCTTGTCATTACCATGTACTGCTTTCACAGATAGATAATAAAAAAAGTTGTCCTGCAGAACATTAATGATTTATGGTTTTTCCAAAAGAATTTTTTAATCTTTGGATTCTTTCGATTTTGTCTTAAAAACTAAAGAGACTGCTATTGGAAACTGTACTGTGATAAATGTGGCTAGACCTCTACTGTAAAACTGTAAAACTATGTTGTCTGTCCTACAAATGTAAGTAAAACTACAATTGCTCAGACCGAATAGAGAATATTAAAGAAACATAAAATCACACTGAATTTTCTATATGGGAAAATGGTGCTTTATTTTGGCATGGAGATATAAAATAAGAAAATTGGGAAATAAAAATTATTAAAGAACTTTGGCCAGGTAAGGGATAGAGACTATAAAAATCCACAATGCAGAAATACTGAAGTAATAAACATGGTGTACATTGATCTTGACAACCTAGTGTCCAAAAGTTAAGGAGAATTTGGGAAGAATTGACCAAGTCATCACAAGAGTTGGTATATTATGAGCAGATTTATGCTTGGATGGGAGGAGGAGAGCTAGGAACTGGACCAAAGCCAGGTTGTTCACAGAGTTAGCAGTCCTGTGATGGGCTCAATATGATCGGGAGACCCTACTCAGTTGAGCAACATCAACCCAACTCCATGTGTCCCAACCTAATGGTCAGTATGTCTGTGGGGACAGAGGTGAAGGAAGAAGTGGGCCTAGGGCAGCAGGCTTAGCAGCAAGAGGAGGCACAGCACAGGGGCCGGGGGCAGGTGGAGATGACGCAGGTTGGGCGATAGCAGGTGGTGTGACAGGAGACTCGGCCACAGACTGGACGCAGGCAGCAGCAGGGGCGGCAACAGGTGGGCTGGCAGCACTGGGGCCTGCAGCAGCTGGACACACAGCAGCTGGGGCGACAGCAGCTGGACACACAGCAGCTAGGCTGGCAGCACAGGGATGGGCAGCACTGGGGCCTGCAGCAGCTGGAGATGCAACAGCTGGGACGGCAGCAGCTGGGCTGGCAGCACTGGGGACTGCAACAGCTAGACACACAGCAGCTGGGGCGACAGCAGCTGGACACACAG
>CAUYON010111264.1:0-19520 GCA_963573935.1 Arctocebus calabarensis | reverse complement strand
AAGAGATTGTATCAATTGTACTCAATACTAATATGATGCCAGTAGATCATCTAATCCCTGCCCACATAACAGAAAAACTCCATGCCCTGCCGGGGGGGTGGGGGGGGGCTGGGGGGGCGGAGGAGGGGGAGAGAAAAGGGGATGGGTATGCTTCCACTTAATGAGCACAATGTTAGGGTGTATAGCACACCTCTTGTGGGCAGGACATAATTATCAGAGGGACTCCACCTATCCAATGCAAACATTGTAACCTAATTTTTTGTGCCCTCAAATTAATCTGAAACAAGCAAACAAACAAAAACCCAAGTACATCAGCAAGAAAAAAATCATAAAACAAGCTCATAAAAAAGTGAGCAAAAGACATTACCAAAAGCCTTTCAAAAGCAGATAGACTAATGGCCAATAAACATGAGGAAAAAATGCTCAATGACTCTAATCATCAGGGAAATGTAAATCAAACCACAAGGAGTGTCACCTACTTCCTATGAGCATGGCTTTTATCCCCAAATTTCAAAACAATAGATGCTGGCCAGGATGAATGAAAGGAACACTTAAACACTGTTGGGGGGACTGCAGACTCATACAACCTCTATGCAATTTATGGAGATACCTCAAAAAACTAAGGTAGACCTACAATTTAAGCCAACAATCCCACTATTGGGGATTTCCCCAAAGGAAAAAAGTTATTTTGTGAGCTTAAATTGCAGTACAAAGATGTGGAACCAACTCATGTACCCATCAATTCATTAGTGGATTAATAAAGTGTGGCATATGTATACCATGTACTATGGAGTATAGCCATAAAAAATGGTGAACTAATACCTTTTGTAACAAGCTGTATGTAACTGGAGACCATTCTTCTAAATCTGACAAGAAAGAAAAAATGAACACTACATGTACACACTTTTAAATTGGAACTAATCAATTAATACTATATACACAATTGGTAGTGAAATTTAACACAAACTAAGCTGGTGGAAGGGATTGGAGTGGTAAATTCACACCTAACAGATATAATGCAGTTATAATGTACTTATAACTTTGACTCAATCTGTACAAAAGGAATTTATTTAACCAAAACATTTGAACCCTCATAATATTCTGAAATTAAAAAAAAAAAAACTCAGGAAGAAAAAAAGAAAGGACATTTCCAAAAAGCACTGACATGCAGTGAAAATATAGTGATTTTGATGGACCTGATGAAAATGAGGGAATGATTAATAATCAACAGAATAAGGGAAAAATAAACACACAAAAAGAATTAGCAAGAACTTGAACTAATAATCTGTTTAATAGTGGATGTGTTCAAATGATTATTTATGAAATGTGTCAGCAGGCATCATTGTTGTGATTGGAGGGAAACCTTGGGAAAAGTGTTATTGGAATGAAAGCATTTTATTCATCTTACCCCATGTGAAGAAGCTTAATTCTAGAAAATTTAGAACTGCATCTGGATACATAATAGAAACTTCTGGGAAATGTGTTATCCTCCAGAAATATAACCATTTAAATGTTTTACAAATCAAGTTGTTTTTTGATCTTAGATTTTCTAAAAGTGATGCTATGTTGGTAATTCTATTAAAGTTCAAAGTTAACATGACTGACTAGACATTGTGTTAGTAGCACAGGTTCAAACTCTTGAGTATCATCTCAATCTTTCTCTTTTCTGTCAGCTGATTTGAATCTTATATGTTTGAATGTCTGAAAGTCTATATATTATACTATTTGATGATCCAGACATTCTTGAGATGTTATACTAATTCATGATTCATTTGAAAATGGAGAAAAGAGCACTTTAGGTTTGCCCTAGACATTTAAAATATGGTTATGGGAGTTATAATATGAAACACAAAGGTAGTCTTATTATTATAGACTTTGAAGGTAATTAAAAGTTTCTTTTCTAACCCCCCAAATTGACTTAATTTTTCCCATGAAATGCTGTATGTATGTTTTGAGTGAAGAACATATTTTAAATAAAATCAAATTGCCTACAGCAGTTTTTGGATGTTATTTCCCACTAATGTTTTCTCCTTAGCCTGTAAAGGTCATAGCATTAACTTATATTTACAAATTCACTGTCACTCGGCCCTCAGAACATTAATTGTGCTAGGCTTTAGTTTCCTTTAACTAGGATTGGGTTCTGTCAAGTCAATTCATGATTATTCAGAATTGAAATAAAGAACATGTAGTAAATTTTACTCCTACTGAGGTTTAGAATTTAAAATAACTAAATTTAGGTTCCAAAAGGTCCTTTCTGCTTAGAGCTAGTACCATTGAGGATTTCCTTCAAATACAGCCAAAGTAAGAAGGCAACAATTCTCACAATTGTAAAAAACAGATTGTTATAGCTTCAGGTGAAACTACTAAGCTTATTGATTTTTAAATAGACTGTCACAGCCATCTAGAAAGAAAATTTTAGCTTAGGGGAACACACTGTGTATCGAAGATATTCCTATTAAGTAACACACACAGATGTAATTGAGGGTGCCTAGTGAAGATTCTGAATTTCATTTAAGTGTTGTTATCCATCTCCATTCTTCATATTAAGATGTTGGATTTGGCCTTACTAAGAGAATATAGCAAATAGCCTGGCATATACCATCACCTTCTTGTCCATTATTCCCATGTTTTATTTTGCAGTTAGAAATTAGTGAGTGGCTGACTACACATGGTTTGTTTAGCAGTCCTGAGAATGATATTAATAGAAAATTTCTATTCTAATATTTCTTATCTAATTTACATATAAGCATTGTTTTTATTAAAAAACAGAGGAAACTAATGAATTTTACATTCCATTTTACAATGTTTAAAACTGGAACAGGAGTTATCTTAGTTCAGAATGTGGAAATCTAAGTAGTGTCTCAATCATTCAGTTCTTAATTTGTGTATTAATACTGTGTTATAATAATGATAACTTCTGTGTATGGAGTACTACTGTATTATGATCATAATTCTGGGAATTTATATTCACTATGTCCAAATATTAAAGCTACACCGGAAGGCAGATGTTAATATTCCTCATTTATAAGATGAGATAATTGTGACTCAGAAAGGTTAAGTAACTTATCCAAGTTGTATAACTCATAACTGTATAATAATTGTCAGAGACAAAATTCAAATCAAGTTCTGTCTGAATCTGTAGCCTCTTCTCCACACAAGTGACATTATTTAGAATGTTATTGTCTTAGTCTATGTCAAGTTGCTATAGTAAAATGTCACAGACTGAGTAATTTATAAAGAAAAGAAATTTATCTCTTACAGTTTGGGAGACTGGGAAGTCCAACATCAAGGTGCCAGCATCTGGCAAGGGTCTTCTTACTGTGACATCCTGTGGTAGAAGGAACAGAGAAAGAGAGCATGGGAAAACAAAAGGGGGCTGGACTTGCTCTTGTAATAAACCTACTTTGAGATAAGGACATTAATCCTAATCTATCCATGAGGACATTAATCCTTCTCATGACCTGATTATCCCCTGAAGGCCCCACCCCTCATACTGTTGCACTGGGCAAAAGTTTCCACCATAGAAACTTTGGGGAACACATTCAGACCATAGTAGTTTTGTAGTCATCTTTCATATAAAAGGGATGCCATGATTCTCATGAATGAAATTTAGATTAATATTTGAAGCTGATGTTTCCACCTTTTCCAGAATATGTATGTCTTTCATCTACAAAATCTGTGAACATAAGGCTCCTCCTTCAAAAGGCTTAGATGATGTCCAATCTCGTCAAAGCTGAAAAGACAGCCTTCAATCCAATGGGAATGCTTTGTATTAGAGCTTTGATGTTGTCAGAAGTGTCATATCAATGTGTCCTTTAGAGAAATTGCAGTAGCAGCTAGCATGGCCATTCAGCAGCCCAGAAGACCCTTATAAGCACAGAAAAAATTGTAAAAATTGTTTTCAATAGTTCTTCTGTAAAAGTGGTTTCAGGGTAGCAATGGAAATATTTTAAATAAATTATCTGTAATCTTGAATTTCTATAATAGTTTTTTATGTTAAATTCTAGAAAAATAAATCATAATAGAGTGTATAATTTCCATCTTTTATATCGATCATATGAAACTTAGGTATGGCTGTGGTATTGTCCTGAAAAGTATTGTGTATAATATAATCATCATACTTATGATCAGATTAGTGGTGGGTTTGGGTATGAGAGATGTTCTGAAAGAGGAAAACCAAGTGTGGTGATTAGATTTGGGGAAGAGTGGTTGTTGGTATTGTAGGTGGAATGAGGAGAGTTGATGCAGAAGATAACAGACATTGTATGCCATTTATTTATTTGTGAAAACAAGTAAGTGTGTTGATACTAAATGCATTATGTATATTTACATATATTGATAGATATTCATTCAACTGTCCTGTGCTGAGTGTTGCTTCCTAGTCAGTGTGGAACAGGTAGAGAAACGAATGGCAGTCCTCTGCTCTAATGTGGGGTCTAATGTGGGGAAAAGACATGTAACCAAATTGTTCAAATACCCAGTGATGTATGTCAAGTAGAAGAACACATTTAGGCACTCTCATTCATGACTACTTAGGCCAGAAAAGGCTGTACCAAGAGGGTAAACTTTGGACAGTGTTTTGTAGGCTGAGAAGAAACTACTGCTTTTAGCTTCTGAGAAGATGGTGAACCAGCAAGGGCTCCTGTCTCCCTTCCATGAATTTGCCAAATGCAGAGACTTTTCTATTGGGTGAAAACAAAAGAAAATCCAGAAATGTACTGTAAGACAGAGAGCTCTCCCTAAAATAAAGTTTGGAAAAGTGGAAAATAAAGGAATAGAAATATGTCTACCAGGAAAATGTGAACAAAAAGAAACTCTGTTGTCCTAATTTTGAGTCAAAAAGCTAACATAAGGGACAAAGAAGGACATTATACACTTGTAAAATGAAGAAAGAATTTCCCAAATGGAAAAAACTGGATACAAGAACATGGAAGAATGAAGATTTTTTTTGTGTGTGTGGGTAATACCAAGGAATTGTGTCTGTCTGCATGAGAGTGTTAGAGATTCTGCTGCTAGTTCAGGTTGTTGTCAGAATTTGAGCAGCCTTAGAATCCATTTTTCTCTGTTCTTGACACTGAAATAAGAGTCCTGAAATAGGAAAGATTATATACTCATGGAATGTCTGACAAAGTTAGTGATAAGGCTAGTTGAAAATGTTTGTACTTTAGTTATATGTTATTGCTACAAAACTTTTTCATGTGTCAAAAATAGCATGTTTTAGGTTCATGTTATTTCTTAAATTTAATATTTGGCACCCAACTACACTGAACTATGAAATCAGAATCAAATTGTAACACTAAAAATTGGTGCTATTTTCAGAGTCAAGCTATTTAGAATTCTTGTGATAACTTAATGATAAGTCACGGTGTGGTATGGTGCATATTAACTTGTCCTTTGTAGCAAGAAATGATGTGAAAAGCTGTGGATTGATTTTTTGATATCTACTTTAATTATATTAGCATGTCAAAAAGTAATCTTATTAAAGCTCTCAAATGTAATATTTTGATACTACATGTGACAGAAATTTTGGTGTTTAGAAATTTATTTCCAAGTTCATAAGTCTTATGTATTATACAGCTACATAAGACGGAGATGTATTTTGTAGAATAATATAAAGGTAAACAAATGAGTCATATCAAGTATTGAAAATAAGAATACTTACCTATTTAACTGGGTTTCTACTAGAATTTTTATTTTCACACTTCTACAGTCAAAAATAGCATGTTTTCTTAAAACTGAGATTTCTACTGAGAGTTTCTGATTTCCTAAATACCTTGTGCATACACAGTTTAGTCAGCATAAAATGGGTTAGGCAGGGTTGATTTGTATTTGAAAATAGATCCTGTTAAATAGCAAAAATGATGCTTTATCATCAGCATGAACCATTACACACCACTGAAAGCAATAGCAAGGATTTCTACTGGTTGATGTGTACTGATATATACAAGCATAGGTAGTACATACGGTAATGAAAAGTGAGGTCAACATGCTTAGATTTTTTATGTGAAATATTGGTTTTAGAGTCACAGAAATATTGTATCTAAATAATTGTATTATTATTTTCTCAAGTGAGTTTCGAAGATAGAGAAGTTGAGTCTGAAATTATAATATATTTTTTCATGGTTTTGAGTGAAAGTGGTATACTCAATAAAATTCACCAGTTAAAAACAGAAATATCCACACTAGCCAATGCAATTGATAATCAGATGTTTCTGGAAGCTTTGCCAGAAAGCTTCACTGAAGTGCTACTAGATTCATTACAGTAAAGGGGAGTTACGAATGTATTTTTATTTTTGTGAGCATGAAACAAAGTTTACTGAGGAAGAGAAAGGTAGGTTTACAGAGTAAGAACAAGATACGTTCACCACAGTGAATGGCCATTTCCAGGGCAAGTAAGCAAAGAGGCAGAGGAGAAAGAGGAACAAATATATATTTTATATTAATTTCTTAAATACCACAAGAGGGAAATTTTAATACTTTGTTTACTCAGATTGTACTGGATGATGATATAATGATCACATTAAGATCATTTTGGCTTTAGTCTGATGGCTGGCCTTTTTCACTGGTTATTCCTTGTTGTGGGCAAAAGAGAAAGTTCAATTAAAATGCATTTGATTTCTAGGAGATTCTTTTTTCAAATATGCACTTAGTTTTTTTATTATGATTTATTATTAAATTAGTATTTTAATAAGAAACTGTGATAAAATGAATAACAATGAAATATTTGAGGTTGAGTGGTATGTTAAAGATTAGCTAAAGATTGGTAGTCACATAAAAGGATCTTCTGGAGAAGAAATTATTTATTCATTATGGAAACATTTATTGAATGACATACTCTGTACCAGACAAGCTAAGCTCTAGTGATATAGCAGAAACCAATATAGACTATTTTTTCAAGTTGATATATGAAGCTTTCATAACTATGAGCAAAATTTATGTATTTAATCAATGATACAACTTTGTTTCAGATTTCTTAAAACAATATGTAACAGCTTTTAAATATTTTAAGAATAATGAATTAAAGTTTCATAGGAGAGTATTATAGTAATAACAGCTACCGTTTACTGAATGTCTGTTTGGCAAGTGTGATATAATTCTGTCATCCTCATCACAACCCCTCAAGATTTATTATTTTAAATCCATGGTTAAAAATTAGAATCAAGAAGATTCTATATAGTAATCATCTTGTCTGTATTTCCTCTAAAATAGAAAATTTCATGAAAGTAGAGACTATGTCATTCTTGTATATTTTTATCTTGAGGGCTTACCCTGTAGCTGTGAAATAGTTGATATCCAATATATGAAATGACTGACTTCCATCGCAAAAACAAACTTCCCTTGATTCTATCAAAAAACCATCAAGTTTTACTTGTTCCTCTAGTTAAAGGAATGTGTATGATCATACTGATTTCTCCTCTTGTGCCGGCTGCGTTGAGCCCTGCATAGAGGGTCTGATGTGCAGCTGGCAAACACTCAAAAAAGCAGAACCCAGAACGACGTGGGTCAGCATGGGACAGCCATGAATGCATGCCCATCACCTTAATATACTGGACTGGAAGATCCCTTTCTGGCAGACCTTATCAGTCTTTCCATATCTTGAAAATTAATAGCCCTGTGCTTTAAGTCTGTTGTCTAGTTTAATTATTTTCATTTTTAAAAATCCTTCTCTCATAATACTGGTTAATTTGAAATTGCACCAAAAAAGATACTTTATCCATTTGTATTTTTATCCATCTAATTACTTCTTTGGAAAGGATGATCTAATTTTATGGTTCTCAAATTTTATTGTGTATCAGAATCACTTGAAGAGCTGGTTAAAATGCAGATTCCTTCCAGAGATTCTGATTTGGTTGTTCTGGGGTAGGGACCAATAAATTGCATTTCCAATAAGTTCCTGGGTAACCCTGATCCTCTGCAATCCTCTAAAAATTGAATAAATCATGGAGGAACATATTTTCCCTGAAAAGTCAGGGAAGAAATTATTGTCCATTAAAGTGAGGCCAATGATTTTAAAGTTTTTGTTGTTCATGTGTTCTGTTTTCACATAAAACAGTTTTCCTGGAATTTCACTGCAAATGTGTTTTCCAAACTCTACCTATTGTTAGGTTCAGGTGAGATTTCTCTGTCTGGTAACCAGTTATGCTTTCTTAGTAGGAATGAATCACTTGTAAATTGGGTATCACATATTCAGGAAGAATGATACAGCTCCACTAAGACATAGAAGATTCAGATAAATAAGATTAGTTAAAAACACAAATTAGTATGCTGTACTTTCCCCTTCCTATTGTGCAATAACAGCATAAATATTTTTGTAAATGCAAACATCATTCCTTGGGGTCACAGAGCAGCAAGCCTATTGACCCTAGGCAAATGTGTATAATTTTATTGCTTTTAATAATAGTTTTAGAAATCTGAGGTTAGGATAAGAGGTAACTAACCAGTAAATGAGTGAGTGAGTAGAGATCCACCAGTTAATGGTGAATAATGTGTAGTATTCTACAATTGTAGAGCACAAATCCAGTATTTGAGGTAAACAGATTTTAAATCTTTATCTCGAGTCCAGGATTATAGAGTGGGTTACTTCATGAAAAATCTTCATTAAAAATGAATCCAAGATATATTATTGTGATAGAATAAATTGGGCTATGCTTTCTTCCTTGCTTGCCTTCAATAGACTCTTCAGTCATCAACCAAGACAGATTTTAGTGTAAAGTTGATCATAATCCTGAAAAATCACATTTTTGACCTCCACAATCCTTAGTGTTGAAATCTCAAAAGATTAAAATCCTGGAAATATAATTCTGGAAAAAATAATGAAAAATTCTGTAAAAGATATTTATTTATATTTTCAAAGGGAATTTGTTTGAGAAACATATAAAATTACAACAGAATACTTCATAGGCCAGTTTACATAGTAAAATAAGCAATAATAACATAACTATTTTTTGCAAGCATAAATAACCAGGTATGTTAACAACAGTCATGCTCATATAACAGTTATGAGTAGCTAGCTGAACTATATTTATAACAAACAGGTCAAAGGCGGCGCTTATAGCTCAAAGGAGTAGGGAGTTGGTCCCATATGCTGGAGGTTCCAACCCAGGCCCAGCCAAAACTGCAAAAAAAAAAGAAAAAGAAACAGGTCAAGAGGGGCAATGTATAAACATATAAACATGTTTCAGTTTGGTTGCTAATTGTGTGCAGCCAGTTTAACAGTTGTTGTCATCTGACACTCCATGATGAACAAGCCCTCTTTGGACATTATCAGTGAAAAACCAGCCATGGGGCACTACCACATATGTAGTCACCCTAAGAGCTGTGATGTCAAGAAATTTTATCTTCAACAAATGCAGATATATGAAAAGAAGATATGTTCATTTTTTGAAGAATTTTTGAAGATTTTTATGTATATACACAGTGCTTATAACATAAATTCTAATTTCTAAAATCCAAAGGAGTAGCAGAAAAGTCTGTCCCAGTTCTCAGAGAGAGACCAATTTAATGTCTTTTGTATTATTTTTTCTAGTCCTCCTGCCCATTGGGTGTTGCCTGCCAACATTGAGGGCAGATCTTCCTCACCTAGTCCCTTCAGACCCACGCACCAATCTCCTCTGAAAATACCCTCACAGACACACCCAGAATCATGCTTTACCAGGTTATGAGGTATTTCTTTATTTCTCAAGTTGACATCTAAATTAAGCCTATAAGTCAACTTGGTCCCATACGTCAACTTGGTCCCATACCCCTCTTCTCAAACATGCTTAATTTCTAAATAAAAACAATAACAGTCACCTAACATGATGCAACTGACACAATGCAACTGTTCTCCATTGCATTTAACTGAAAACACACTAATTCCTTCCCTAGAATGTGTATTTTGGGACTTAACATTAGGGATTTTAATCTTTCACAATTGGGAATTTGGGGATTTTAGACAGATGGATTTCAACATTCAGGATTCTGTCTTTTGAGATCTCAACCCATTTTAGAAAAGGTTATTATGTACTAGGGATCTGAATATATTTCTGGAAATATTTTGGTGCCATATAGATATTTTAATCCTTTTTTTGTTTGTTTTGCTACATACCTGCACTAAAAAAGATAAGAATTACCATAACTTCTGACTAGCATTTTGTATAGAATTTGACTCCAACTTCCATTTTCTATTAAATCAGGCAGTAGGTTTGGGGTGTTGATATATTTTTGTGGTTTGTATTCTTTTTCACTTTTTCTTTGATCTTTGTGCATATAAAATGTAATATTTGGATCAACTTTAAAAATGCTTATTATATATATATATATTTTTTTTTTTTTTTTGAGACAGAGCCTCAAGCTGTCACCCTGAATAGAGTGCTGTAGCATCACAGCTCACAGCAACCTCCAATTCCTGGGCTCAAGCAAGTCTTCTGCCTCCGCCTCCCAAGTAGCTGGGACTACAGGCGCCAGCCACAACGCCTGGCCAGTTTTTGGTTGCAGCCATCATTGCTGTTTGGCAGGCCCAGGCTGGATTTGAACCCACCAGCTCAGGTGTACGTGGCTGGCGCCTTAGCCCGTTGAGCCACAGGCCCCAAGCCAAAAATGCTTATTATATTAAATTATAATTTATTTTATATAGTTTTGAAACTACCTACTACTATTCTAGCCTGACATTTGTATTAGTTTGTTACAGTTCTTGTAATAGAAAATACAATATATTTTTCTCCAAATTAGTAATTTTGATTTTATGAACACTTCAAAAGAAGCCTAGCCACATTTCTACACCAACATTATTGAGATGATGTGAGAAGAATTAACTCAACATTCTTAATATTTAAGCTCTTGGATAATCAATATACTTGTTGGTTGTTTTGATGTTGCTTACTTTTCTTCACAGAAACAAGTGAAATCTGATTTATGATGTGCCTAATGTCTTTTCATTTTAAAATAATGTTTCATTACTAAGAGTTAAATGAAAGAGAACACTACTAATAGAAAAAAAGAGTGCTGCAGGAATGCAGGGATGAAATATAAATAAACCTTCTGTTAAATAACTTGGTCAAAACGAAGAAGACACATTATTTACACCATTTTATGTGGAATGCCCTTTCCTGGAACCTCTGAGAAATAGGATAATTACTAACTCACTCTTCTATAGTTTCTTTCCATTTTTTTATTTATGTTTATAAAATCTTAGAGACCTTTTTAAATCAATTGTGGTTGGAGAGTGTAATTTAAACTTAAAATAACAAAAAAATGTGTTGGTATGTTATGTCAATATTGTGATTTTTTTGTGAACTCTTAATATGTTTATCATGATGTCTGTTTATTCTATTAACAACTACTCGGAAATAATTACAAAATGATTCTATTTTTAGTCAGTAGATTATATTAAATTTTATTCTGAATATATTCTCATCATTTTGCCAAGCAATAAGAAGGTAGTTCTGGAGAACATGAATGCTACACCCACTCAGTTATTAGTTACCTATGTTACTTGAAGTGAGTCTCCTTAAGGCCTGACTCCATTAGCGAGTGCTTTTGTAAACTTTGTAACTTTTAGCAAGTCTCTTTAGTTTCCCTATGTGTAAAATTGAGAGATAGTTTGGACTGGAATAAGTAGATTTTAATATTTTTTTTCTTAATATAAGAAATCATTGTTCTGATCTCACCATCAAAAAAAAGTTATAACTAGCTGATGTGACAGATAAGTAGGTTAATTATGGTGATTATTTCACAATGTATACATATATCAAATTATCAAATTATATACCTTAAATATGTACAATCCTGATGTTTCAAATGTACCTCAATCTAGCAGTCATGTACCATTGGGGGGGTGGTCAGGGATAGTTTGTTTTCACATGACTTTGACCCCCCCCCCATTGGTTTTATCTTTAGAAAATATTCTTAATATATACATATATATATTTCTCAGTATATAACAGTATACATTTATTTTATAGAGAGAGAGGGAAGAGATTTGGTGGGGAGAGATGAGAAAGAAAGGAGAGCAGAGAGCAGGGAGTGAGAA
Source organism: Arctocebus calabarensis (assembly GCA_963573935.1). NCBI lineage: Eukaryota > Metazoa > Chordata > Mammalia > Primates > Lorisidae > Arctocebus > Arctocebus calabarensis. The sequence goes on along the minus strand of CAUYON010111264.1, from coordinate 7,510 downwards.
AGTGGAAGATGTGGGGAGAGAAAGAGAAGAGAGCAGAGCGGGAAGGGGGCCCAGCATCCCAAGGAAAGAAAGGGATGAATTCCCACCTAAAAATGTTCTCTAAATGAGTGTTTAACAGAAAAAAAGGTTATTGTTCAAAAGAAATCTTACATCCCCCAATGGGAACAGATGAAAGTGGAGCTGCTCTGGTTGTGGGGGAGAACCTTTCCTGGAGGAAACTGAGGCAACTCCCAGACAGCTCTCCTAGCATCCTGGGACAAAGTTTAAACCCCATAGAATATGTCTAAATTAATTTCCAGGTCTAAAATGCAATGGGTGTTTCCTACGTAAACACATTGTCTTTGACAGAAATTGCTGGATCCATGCTATTTCTATCTCTTGAATTTTACACACAAATTTCCTAATCAAAATTTGTTTGTAAATCAGATGGAATCAGATAGTTTTTTCAACTGCTGAGAACATAAGATTTTGTTGCTTAATTGAAGTCAAATGCAATTTGGAATAACTACTTTTATAAAAGTCTTTTACTTGAACACATATGATTTTTCAGGAAGTATGGTATAAAATAGAAGTTAACTTATGAAAGAAGAGGAATTCAGGTGTGGGTTATCTGATAAATGATTTAACATGTTTCTTCCTTTTTTTTTTTTTTGCAGTTTCTGGCTGGGGCTGGGTTTGAACACGCCTCCTCTGGCACATGGGGTCGGCTCACTCCTTTGAGCCACAGGTGCCACCCTACCATGTTTCTTCCTTTCTGTAAAAACTCTGTTCCCTGCCTCCCCCAGCCCCATAATTTGGGATTGGCCAAGATCCCCTCCCTGATTGTTCTAGGAACCTTGAAACAATCTGCTCTTCCCTTGTCTTTCCCTGTTGCTCCTAATACCTTTAGTATTACATTTTCCTTCCTGATGTACAGCGGAAGAGCTTCCATAACTAGTGTATTATAACTTTGGAGTTTTCTGAGAAGGACTAGATGGGATGCATAATTTTTTTCTCATTTGGAAATGATAGTATAAATGTACATCAGAGACTATAGAACTCCTATACTATTTACTGTAGTTCATTTGCTTTAAGAGAGTGCTACACAGTGTCTGGCACTCTATTACATCTGTCATCTATTACACATGTTATTTCTATAGAAAAGTGGGGAGAAAAAAAAGAAAGAAAAGTGGGGAGGGCTGTATTTTAGGCAACCAATGTATTGGTGAATGCAGAACATTCATAGTTGGGTACCGACTATATTGATTTATTGATCAACAGGTGCACAGACATAGTAATTCTGTATCCATAGGAAACCAGTCCTATTTTCTTTTCTCTCTCTCTCTCTCTCTTTTTTTTCTTTTTTTGCAAGTAAATTGGACTTAGCCTGAGAGACTGAAATAAAGGGAAAATTTTCACGTGAAGGCAGGCTTTGTGTTTTTTCTTTTGTTTTATTTTTGTAGATGTAGTAGTAACTGGATGTAATAAAATTCATAGTGGTACTAAGCTCACAATAGGATTTGTGAAAAGGACAATTGTCTCACATAAATAGCAAGTAAAAAATCAAGCCTGTCCTTCATAAAAATTTTATCCTGGGATGTGCTTGTTTTCTAAAACATCCTCGGTTAAATCTCTTGTTAGCCCTGAAACTAGAAGGCGGAAAAGCTTCTAGTGCTACAGCCAACTGCAGTGTAGCCTGAGAAACAGGCAACAAAAATAGAACACCAGGATTGCTGTGCGTGGGTGAGGCAGAAACCACATTATGAGCAAAAGCTTCCAGTATTATTTTAGAACCAATACAGAGCTCTGTACTTCTCTTCTCTGTCTTCTAAAAACACATACTACAAAAATAAAATGAAATAAAATATATGTGCATTTGCCCTCTTAGAATTATGTTTCTTAATTTTTTCTTGCCTGCCTTTCTTTAGAAGAGAAACGCCGGTGTGGAAACACAATGTGTAAAGCAAGCTTGGAGGGAGGAAAGAGTTAATGCTTTTAAGGCCTTGCAATAGAGAATTATGGTTTGAAAGATAGAGGCTGGACAGCTGGGTTTGCTAGGGTATTTTTAAATGCATTAATGCAGGCTCCAATCACTCGGCCATGCTTGACCTATTTTTGGCTCAGGCCGACCATTGTTCTATTTCTGTGCCTGTGGGCCATGCTGTTGTTGATTCATATGCAAATGGATTATCACTAGCTTTAGCCAACATGAGCTGAGAGAGAGACTGAGAAAGGGGGAAGAGAGACACACAGATAGGAGGAGAAGGGCGCCGGCTGGAGCCACTTGCAGGACTGAGGGTTTTTGCAAGGAAACCCTTGCACCCTGAAGAACTATAAGTCAGGTTTAATTGGTTTCTTTTTCTCGTGGGTAGAGTTAATATTTTTCTACTTTATTCTGACAAAGAAATACCCTGAAGCACATTCCTATTTCCCACCTGCTTTTAGTTTCCAGGATAACCTAAACTCCAGAGAGCTGTAGCATCCACTCTCTCTGCTCCTCTGCTCTCATCCACTCCTCTGCTTTGCACACAGGTTGGTAACATGGGAAAAGTGTCCAGGTCTTTTTAAAAGTGTTATGTCCATCTGAGCCTTAAGGGAATCCTTGTCGGAGTTAATCCTCGGCTGCTTCTCCTTTGGGAGGCTGGAGGACCAGTGAGAGTAGCTCCTGGGGCCGATGCACTGAGCAGTGATGAATCTTTCATGTTGCTGAAGAGTGATTGGAATATGCTGCAGACAATTTACGAGAGTGACTCCTGTTTTTCCTCAGATGGAGTGGCTGGACGAGAACAGCTCTTGGCTCAGCAGAGAATGCACAGTATGATCAGCTCAGGTAAGATCCTCTTTCATACTGAGACATGTTATGTTTGAAAGGGGGCTGGCATGGGAAATGCAGCTAAGAAAAGCACCTCTCTTAAGGAATTGCTGCTTTTTCATGTTGATGTTGCTATTTTCTTGGTGCGTCTGTAGGGTTTAACTTAGATCCCTTCCATTACTGTTTCTGTGCATATTCAGAGACTGTTTAGGGACGACTGCTTCTGAATGAAATCGCAAACTATTTCTTCTGATGAAAGATGAGGCTGAGATAAGTAAAATGTACTTGGGGATGTTTTGCCTTACTATGCAACTAGGAAAAGGAGATCTGTACTGATTGTAAGCCTGTTCAAATGGGGCATTAAAAATCAGGTAAGTTCATATTGTGGCTTCAGTTTAAATTGCAGCCTTGGCTAGCTTGATGATTTTATATTTATAGTGAGCATACAGAAGCACATCTATTTATAGACCTACCTTCTGATGTGTATTTGCTGTGGAGTTGTAAAGGTAGTTTTATTTTTCTATAACGTGTTTTTTTTTCCTCATTAGCCAAAAATGAAACTGTTCAGAGTGAAATAAAATTATTATTAGCAGATGCTTATTGTAATTTTCTTCAAGAGCATTCAAGAAGTCTAGCATTTTTCAGGCAGATGTAGTGGCATAACACACATCGAAATGTGTTTTCAAAAGCAGGTGCAACATTTTAAAGGATAACAGTAACAAATTCCAATTTGTAGTTTCTCTGCATATGTACTGGTACCCTCAAAGAGATGAACTGATGGGAGATGGAACTTGTCAGCCATATCAATTTATATTTGTTAAAAGAGCATACTTTTTAGGAAATAGTACGTACTTGTAATATTGCTTTAGATATATATTTCCTAGAGCCAGTTCAAAAAGCTTTGGAAATTCTTTGTTTTTGTCCCCTTTAAAATGCTTCAGCCTAAATTGGCTTTAAGTTCTCATACTGATCTTCTAAGTTTCCATGGGGGGTTATTCACAAGTATAGATTACTGCCGAGAGTTCCACGATAAAAATGCAACATATAGCAGCGTTTACTAAGTAGAGCTAGGTGTGAAAGAAATATTCCACAGGTTGGCATGATGTCTGTTTTGGTGTTGATATACATTGCCATCTGACGATCTGTGCTGAAGCTAATTTCCTTAAAGCCTTGGGTAGTTACGATGATTTTAAGGTCCTCGGTTTATCCAGTCTTTTTGTAAACTCAGAATGAAGTATCAATTTTGTACAATTTGGTGTTTATATACTGAAGTGAAGGGAATTACCTTAATGAGTAGTCACTGCTTAATGAAAACAAACCTAACAGAATTTTAATATAGTTTACTACTGTGGTTGCAAAGGGGACAAGACCTTGGGGAGAGGTTAGCAGGTATGTCTCTAATGGAACTGGTCATGTAACTTAGCATTTTATTTATAAAATATGGACAAACTTTTTGAAAATAACTGTTTAGCTATCCGTTCAATGCTATGCTTCATGCTTTTAGTCCTTGCCTCTGTGTTACAAATTTGATATTTCTTTCATATGTTAGAAACATACATGCCCTCCAATTAGCAACTGTCTGCTAATGCTGAGACTGGCTACAGGTGTTTGCAGAGCTTTGCTGTTTCTCCATATTTGGTGATTGCAAACAACTTTATTCCCATTTCAGTTAAGATTATCATTTTTCTGACATTTAATGATTTTTTTTAAATTGTATCACTTTTTTTTAACAAGTGAACAGTTAAATAAGAATTAAACATAGGTATGATGTGATACAGTACAAACAAGGCATTCAAGATAGGTATAATAGTACTACTCACACAAAAAAATTTCACCTCAAAAAAAAAATCACAAAAGAGAAAGCAATTTCACTGTTATAAGATACGATATTTCAAGCAAAGTTTTAATTAATGGTTAATGATTTTAATGATTTTTATACACAGCAACAAGATTTTTCAAACTAGGAAGTGCTTGAGACTGTCCATGCTATTTCTATTGCCACTTCTTCAGGAAGCAACATTTAAGCTCTTGCTATTAAATGAAAAGTGTCGTAGGTTAGCAACAAAAAAAGGTTAAACCTGTCTGGCATAAGTAAAGATACTCTTAAGTTCTAGGTATTTTTCGAACTTGAACATAAAAACAATTGCTTCCTTCTTAGCATGTCATGTGATATTTGATTATGTTCTTAAATTTAAATCACCTAATCTTTATTGTACATTTCCTGTGAGGCATTGATTCTTAAACTTGGAGTCAGCAGTAGACTTTTACAAAATAGGATCGCTGGATTCCACTCCCAGAATTTCTGATTTAATTGGTATGGAAACAATATGGACTCTGGGAGTTTTACATTCCCCAGCTGTTAGCTAACTGAGACCTACTGCCAGGGGTTGGGGAGGGATGGTGATGCTGATAAACTATCATCAGTAGAGTTGGTCCTCGGAGTTACCTGCTAAATTAGGGGGTATGTTTGTCCTCATTTAGCTATAAATCCTGTTCAGTTTCCTTTTGGACCAGTGGCCTTGATAGGATTCATAGGCTTAGAAGTGGATAGTGTCTTTGGATCTGAACAGAGAAAAGATGAGTGTTCCAGTGCAGAGCCGTGGAGGGAGCTCTGTGTCCTGGCATGAGCTCCACTGCCAGCCAGTTATTGGCTTCTTAGTCCTCTTCAAACTGAAGAATAATGATGTACTCCTGTTTACTTCTTAGCAGTCTTATGAGGTTTAAATGTGCCAACATGTCTTTAAAATGTATATACTCACTTTTATTTTATCACTATTTTTAGTGAACAAAACTAGGGTCCTGGCTTTTTAATGCTATGCTCTATCTTGCTGAACAAGCCATATGAGTTAGATTTGTAGGTCACCTGGGTCAATAATTATTTCATTGATAATTAGTTTGCTTTACTTATCTTATAAATCAACTATTTCCTTGGTTATCTTGATTTCCTTATGCAAATTATGACTGTTGGTCAAGGTAAGTGTTATAGTGTGTTTTGTAAAATATCAAATTATGTAATAATCAAAGGAAAAGACATTGCAGAGTTTGTGATTGAACAGTGAAATCACAAGGGAAGATTTCTTGGAATTATTTTAAAAGTTTGGTTTTACTGTGCAATTGCCATTGTTTTAGAGTTTTTATTTGTTGTTCTAGTTACTTTGGATTTTATATAGTAATACAGATGATTTTTGTTAAGAGTGCTTTAGGTGCGGTTGGATTGCAAGGGTTTTATGTGTGTGTATCTTTTCCTAATACTAACCTAGCCAGGCCAGGCATCTTAGGTAGAACTAGATTATATAATGTAGCCTACTAATGCCTTTTTAGTTTAAAGATCTGTAATAGTGAATCTTGGAATTCACTATGAGTGACACATTTTACCAGGTAAATCTCTACTTTTGTGGCTCGTGTGTGCCGCTGTACGTGACAACTATGGCAGAAACTGAAGCAGGTACAAATACTGACTCAGGTCACTCAGCAGGAGCTGGCAGGGCTGGTTAGGGCTGCTGCTGCCAGGAATGTTGCTTGACATGTTGGACAGCAGAGCTGTCCAGATAATGTTGGAATAGGTATTATGAAGGAATTTCCTAGAGTTTGTATAGCATTAATGTAAGCTACATTTCCAGTAAGGAAAGCTCATATTTTCACCATGTATTCTTATATCAGGGTGCAAGAGAGAAAAACATTTGAACCAAAATCCTGTTTCTTTTATGTATGTCTTCACTCTTTCTGAATCCTTTTGTTCCTCGGTGTGTGGTGTTAAGAGAAAAGGAACATTTTAGATTCCGTAGTCACTTATGTCTACTTGCAAAGCAGAATCTAATTATGAAAATGTAAGTCTGTGAAATGTTCCTGTCACGTCAAGATTCACTTTTGGTATTCCCCATAATTACTGTTTTCCCATTCTCTAACTCAGGTTATCTTCACTTACAAGTCTGTTATCAATTGAAATAGTCGATAGGTACCAATCAAAAAGCTAATTATAGGTTTGGCGCCTGTAGCTCAATGGGCTAAGGCGCCAGCCATGTACACCTGAGCTGGCGGGTTCGAATCCAGCCCGGGCCCGCCAAACAACAATGATGGCTGCAACCAAAAAAAAAAAAAAAATGGCCAGGTGTTGTGGTGGGCACCTGTAGTCCCAGCTACTTGGCAGGCGGAGGCAGGAGACTCGCTTGAGCCCAGGAATTGGAAGTTGCTGTGAGCTGTGATGCCACAGCACTCTCTCCAGGGTGACAGCTTGAGGCTGTCTCAAAAAACAAAAACAAACAAACAAACAAACAAACAAAAAAAACCCAAAAAAGCTAATTATAAATAGGCCCATTGAGAATGGGACCAAGAATGAGTATTTTATATTTCTCAGGATGACACAGTGGTGTGGTTAAAGAGTGTCCATTAATTAAGAAAATATAATAAAACCCCTTAGAAGACCAAAATAAACCGATATTTTGAATTTAAAAATGTTTTAGGGCGGCTCCTGTGGCTCAGCGAGTAGGGCGCCGTCCCCATATACCGAAGGTGGCGGGTTCAAGCCCGGCCTCGGCCGAACTGCAAAACAAAAAAAATAGCCGGGCGCTGTGGCAGGCCCCTGTAGTCCCAGCTACTAGGGAGGCTGAGGCAAGAGAATCGCTTAAGCCCAAGAGCTGGAGGTTGCTGTGAGCAGTGTGACGCCATGGCACTCTACCCAGGGCGATAAAGTGAGACTCTGTCTCTACAAAAAAAAAAAAA
>CAUYON010111257.1:0-14242 GCA_963573935.1 Arctocebus calabarensis | reverse complement strand
CCTGTAGTCCCAGCTACTTGGGAGGCAGAGGCAGGAGACTCGCTTGAGCCCAGGAATTGGAGGTTGCTGTGAGCTGTGATGCCACAGCACTCTACCCAGGGTGACAGCTTGAGGCTCTGTCTCAAAAAAAAAAAAAAAATGGCTTGGCGCCTGTGGCTCAGCGGGCTAAGGCGCCAGCCATGTAAGCCTGAGCTGGGGGGTTCGAATCCAGCCTGGGCCTGCCAACCAACAGTGGCGGGCGCCTGTAGTCCCAGCTACTTGGGAGAAAGAGGTAGGAGACTCGCTTGAGCCCAGGAATTGGAGGTTGCTGTGAGCTGTGATGCCACAGCACTCTATTCAGGGTGACAGCTTGAGGCTCTGTCTCAAAAAAAACAAACAAACAATTGAAGTACACAATATTTGTAAGTTACTGTGTATATGCCTTCTACATATACATAAGAAAGCTAAAACTTCAAGTGTTACCTGAGATGTTTAAACTAGTGTGTACTGTGGGATCAATAACGGTAATGACAGAAGCACAAAAAATCGTGGGAAAAGGCCGGGCGAGGTGGCTCATGCCTGTAATCTTAGCACTCCGGGACACTGAGGCAGGCAGACTGTTTGAGCTCAGGAGTTCAGGGCCAGCCTGAGCAAGAGTGAGACCCAGTCTCTACTAAAAATAGAAAAACTAGCCAGGAGATGTGGGCGCCTGTATTCCCAGCTACTCAGGAGCCTGAGGCAAAAGAATCACTTTAGCCCAAGAGTTTGAGGTTGCTGTGAGCTATACTAATACTCCAGCCAGATGCCAGAGTGAGACTCTGTCTCAGAAAAAAAAGGAAAAAAAACTTTATTGGTTTCATACACCTTCAGTAACTTAGTAAAATATATATACAAAAGTGGAAATGAAGAGGAATTTTGATGGAAATGTGAAAAGAGCAAGTATACCAAGAAAAATTGGTGTAATTTTAAGTTGCATAACTAGTAAAATTTAACAGATTTAGAAAAAATTAAACATAAAGCCAGGAAAGTACACTTTTTATAAAGCTTATCTGACTCACAAAGCTCATCCCTGTAATACCAGGCGGAGGATTGCTTAAAGCTGTGTTTAAGACCAGCCTGGCAACATAGCAAGACCCCACTCTGCAAAAAATAAAGAAATTAGCTGGGAGTGGTGATTGCATTTATAATCCCAGCTACTCTCATTCAGAAGGCTGCAGGAAACGGGAGGATTGCTTGAGCCTAGAGTTTGAGGTTGCAGTGAGCTGTGATCATGCCATTGTGCTCTAACGTAGGTGAGAATGAGATCCTATCTCTAAAACAAACGAATACATAAAAACAAAAACCCCAACCAGCCTGAGCACTAGAGAGCCCTTCTCTACAAAAAACAGAAAATTTAACTGGGCACAGTGATGCTTACGTCCCACCTACTTGGAAGGCTAAGGCAAAAGGATTACTTGAGCCCAGGAGTATGACTTTGCAGCAAGCTATGTTGATGCCACTACACTCAATGCAAGGCAACAGACCAAGACCCTGTCTCAAAAATAAAAGCAAAATAACCATATACATAGATCATGATGACATTTAAAAAGAAAAAATACATAATTGCAAAGTACTAAGCCACAGTAAAATGATGATAAATTATTTTACGTAAGTTTGTATGTAAGGCACAGAACACAGTGTGTAATGTGCTCAAAGTTGTGTAAAAGGGAAAAAAACTATTTCTTTTACACAAACATATATACTGTGTATCAAAATTTTCTGTAAGTTTACTCAAGAAACCAGTCATGGTGGTTTGCTCTAAGGAGAAGACTTAGGGCTGGGAATAGAGTGGAAGGAGTCTTACTTCTCCCTTGTCTAACTGACTTCCTTACCGAGTGCATGTACTACCTATCTAAATAAATAAAAAAATCATTTAGTAGCAAAATAGAAATCCTAATAGCAACCGAGTTAGGGAAAAGTATATAGAATATCATAAAATGTATAGTATCCATAAAAGCCTACTATTAAATAATGTAAATACCATACAGGCAATATATCAAAGTTTTCAGAAATTTTATTCCACTGTGCACTTAAATAAGAAAAAAAATAGAGAATTATAATTATCTAGAAAAAGAGCAAAGAAACTAAAAAAAAAACAAATAATAAAAATTGTCATAAAAATAAATTTGAGAGCTGAGCTCTGTGGTATGCACCTATAGCCCAGCTACTTGGGAGGTTGAGGTGGGAGGATTGCTTGAGGCCAAGAGTTCAAGACTAGGCTAGGCAAAATAGCAAGCTCCTCTCTCTAAAAAATAAAATGAAAAACATCAAATGGTCTTATAATCCACAAATATAATCAAGATTTGGTTCTTTTAAAATATAAACAAAATATAAAACATGAACATTCTATTGTCATAATTAATGTGATAGAAAAAGCAACTAGAACTAACGGATTTTCCAGGAAAAAATTCAAACTTTAAAGAACTCATAATTTTTATACTATAAAGAGAAAACAAGTTGAGATGATAGTTGCATTCTTTAAGACTAATAGGCTAATACAGGTTTACACCTAAAATCTGTTAGTGTTATGGGCAAGTGTTACCTGTCAACAGTGATGTGAAATTTCTAAATAAAAAGGTAGCAGAGAAGCAACAGCGTACCCAAAGAATTATCCATTGTGATTGTGACTGAATTGGGTTTGTTTTAGGAATGCAGGGCTAGTTTAGTACAAGTGTAGCAAAATCAAAATATATTAATTAGGAAAGTAAAAAAAACCATCATACTTATATCAATAGATGTCAGAAAGGCAGTTGACAAAGTTAAATGCCCATTCTTGATTTTTGAAAGCAAACAAGCCAGGCACAGTGGTATGTGCCCGTAGTCCCAACTATTGCGGAAGGATTGGCTAAGGCCAGGAGTTCAAGACCAGCCTAGGCAACATAATGAGACTCCATCTCTAAAAAGAAGTAACTGAAACAAACAGATAAGCATCTTTATAAAAAGCTGTGAACATTGGACAAAAAGAAAAAAAAAAAGACTGTGAATGAATCATATCCATAAACTGTAAATCTCACATCTAAAGAAATCCTTGTTTATAAAGCTATCTATGCAAATATTATAGCAAATCTATTAATTATAAAATAGAATTAGTTCATATGTCCCCCTAATCAACGTGAACTGTGATAATGTGAGGGATCATTATGAATTAAAGGAGGAAATGGGATGCATATAATATGTCAAGTGTTAATAAAAGTATGTACAGTAATTATAACTGTTCTAAACCATTTTCCTGGTAAAAATAGAGTAATAGTTCACTGTATAATTTATACAGTTAGTGTTTTACAATGAAGGATTTGTTGGTCCTTTGGGGGGTAAGATATCTAAGAAATAAAAAGTAGCGATTGTTCTTCAGACAGATTATATTTAACAAATATAAGGAATATTTAAGAAGTATATAAGGAAATACATTAAACTATAAGAAAAACAAAAGGAATACCTGTTTTCTTTGCCAATTATGTAATCAACAGAAAGGAATATGGTTTTTTTTCCTGGAGTTAATTTTTCTTATTGAGTTCATGCCTCAAAATTAATGTTTCTCCTTCCTTCCCTCCCTCCTCATCCACGCTTTTTATAGAGCTTATGACATGTAGTCAAAGGGATTTTGCCCTTTAGAGTGGACTTAACTCCTTGTGGAAATGGCAGGTAGCATCTTCGAGTACATAAATGGCAGGTAGCATCTTCGAGTACATACAGTTCTTGATAATACTTTTTAATATTACTTCACCTAGTATTGGAAAAATAATTTGAGCCTTCAGTACAAAACCTTGTCACAGATCTTGACTTGCATGGTCTGTTTGTCCTAGTAGAATAATGGATCCTTAATCTTAAGTATAGATGATATGTCTATTTTATTTTATTTATATTTATTTATTTTTGTGACAGAGTCCCATTTTGTTGACCTCGGTAGAGTGCTGTGGCGTCACACAGCTCCCAGCAACCTCAAACTCTTGGGCTCAAGTGATTCTCTTGCCTCAGCCTCCCGAGCGCCTCAGAGTACAGGCACCTGCCATTGCACTCGGCTATTTTTAGAGATTGTGTCTTACTCTGGCTCAGGCTGGTCTCGAACCTATGAACTCAGGCAATCCACCCACCTCAGCCTCACAGAGTGCTAGGATTACAGGTGTGAGCCACCATACCTGGCCTTTAATGTATCCCCTTTAAAGAAAAAATGTACTTGCACAATCAGCATTGAACCTATTTTTTTTTTATTACACTACTCAAAGTATGAGTCAATATAAAACTAAATATAAGCACCTTTTGCTTAGAGGTCTCACATGCAACTATAAACTAAAACAAATGTTTGAATTAATCTGTTTGGCTGATTCAAAACCACCACTCCTCTCAGGTCTATAGGAGGGGTGCTGCAGGTGGGCTACCCCTGGGCCTAGGTGCCAGGGTGGCCGAGTGTGAGCTGCCTTGAATGTTGTGCAATGCGCTGTGCTGTCATTTGGCCTCCAGTGGCTATGACTCAGTTGTTTGCATGGTAGTCTCTCTCCGTTCCCTGTGCTTTAATGTGCTCAGGGCTCCCCTGAGACCTTGCTGAAATGGGTCCTTCAGTAGGTCTGGGCCAGAGTCTGAGATGCTGCCTTTCTGACAAGCTCCCAGTTGACTGAGCAGCAGGGCTTAACCGAGCTGATCCAAGCACCACAAGTTGGCACCAAGGGGACTGAACACTCAGCTAAGTGCTGGCACTGACATCTGGTGGTAGAACTCAGTCAGAGGAGGGTCAACCAACTGATACAAAATGTGTATGAACTATCAAAATCTTGACAAAATGAAACATTTATTCAGCAAACTTGCAGAATCTGAGGACTTCATCGCAGAGTCTAGTTGAAACCATTGATGGAGAGTGTTGAATGCCAGCAGGGGTCTTTGGTGCTGCTGCCTCTTCTGCTTCCACAGAGATTAGAGGGAAACACATCCAGTGTTTGTGGCCCTGACATCTTAACTACCTCCTTTTAGGTGTCAAAGCCTTGAATACTTTGTAATGATGATTTTAAAAGCAAAACAAAGCAAAGTAAAACTCCACTTGGGAGTGAGCAAGAGACCAAATAACTGCTCAGGAGTCTCCCTGGAATACGCTGATCACTCGGCCTTTGCACCACTGTGGTTGTGCTGTGCCAACTAGGATTGTGTAGGATTCACTGCAAGGAATGGAAGGCATGAGCCATTTAGTTCTTTGTGGACAGTCAGAAACTTTGAGGTTATCTAATACCTTTGTCCTAAGGAAAGTAGGATCCTGTGATGGAAATGCACTTGGGAAGCCAACTTATTTGGTCCAGCGAGGCCACCTTCCTAATTTGTCAGTTTACAAGCATGAGGCCCTAGTTCCTTTTGGGAATACGTGGAGCTCATCATGTCCTTCTCCTGATTTATGTTACATGCCAGAATAAGTTTATGAATATCCCTTAAGTAAAATTAGTATGTGGCTCCCTATTATGGAAAAAGTTATCTGAGATAACATCGAATGGATTTTTGAGCCAGGTAAGCTCATCCTCATGAGGATGGCCCTAGTTTGTATCCTGGTAGGGCTATTTGAACATGATCACTTTTTGGAACCACTAACACACATAAATGAGTAAAAGGTGTGTTTACTGGATGTTTCTAAAACTTGCCTGCCAAGTTTAGCTCCTACAGAGAGGGTCATAGTTATAGGCAGTTCTTAACACTTTTTGAATTATAGAATCATAAAATGTTAGAACCAGAAGAACTCTAGGGATCCTTTATTAAAATTTTATAAGTGAAATAAAATTAATATAGTACATTGGTTCCAAAGTGCTAAGATATTTTGACAAAGTCTTTACCCACTTGAGACAAAGTAAGAGAAATATAGTTGCAAAGAATTTTTCATAAAGTGTATGTATTTAGTTTGAAAACCTGTTATTCTGAAATTATATATTTTCTAATTTGAGAGCTTAAAATGTCTACTGTCTTGTGAAATGTTAGCAATAGACAACTGTGTTTTTAAAAATATTTTTATTTTATGAAATAAAAATTTGGCAGCCCTATGTCTATCCCCAGTTTGGGGATAGAGGTGCATTTTACTGGCTCTGAGATTCTAGTCTGGGAGTCACTGACCTGGTGTATCTACCCTGGAGCCTGAGGCATGTTGACTAGACTAATCCTCCCCTGCCTGGGGTCCTGTCCTGAAGGTCAGAGGAGGCATTAGCTGAAATGGTTGTGGTCTAAAGCTTTGAAGTTCTCTGCAGCTGTTCTGGTCTAATTAGCAGACTCACAGCCACTGTGCCTTGAGGGCTTCTGGAGAGGCCAGAGCACACAGTGTTTCCAGAAGCAGTGATTCCCAGACTTTGTTGTGCTAGAGTCATCTGGAGAGCTTTAAGAATCCTAATGTCAGGCTGGGGTGCAGGGATTGGCGTCTGTAATCCTAGCACCCTGGGGGGCTGAGGTGGGTGGATTGTCTGAGCTCACAGGTTTGAGACCAGCCTGAGCCAAAGTGAGAAACACTCCCACCCCCACCCAAACACCCACCCCCCTACCCCTGTCTCTAAAAAATTGCCCAGTGTTGTGGTAGGCGCCTATAGTCCCGGCTACTGGGGAGGCTGAGGCAAGAGGGTCACTTGAGCCCAAGAGTTTGAGGTTGCTGTGAGCAACATCAGGATACTCTACCCAGGATGAGTAGGATGACTCTGTCTCAAAAAAAAAAATCCTAATGCCAAGTTGCCTCCCAAACTAGTTAAATCAGAATGCCTAAAAGTGGGAGCAGGACATCAGTATTTGGGAATGTCTACCCCTGGGTTTGGGAGGCAGAGCTGCTGAGCTCAGAAGCTCTGCCCCTTGAGCAGCTCCTCCCTCAGGAGCAAGGTGGTATTTTCCAGCCTGACTTTGGTAATGACTATTGCCCTGCAGGTTCTAAGAGTTTATCACAAAAGAACTGTGAGTTGACACCCATTTGTACAAAAAGCCCTGTAACTTGTACAAAAAACCATCCTAATCAGATCAACTGGAGCTCCACAGGGATGGAGCCATTCCCAGGCTCTGTTGCATTTGAGCCTTCCTTATGATTTTCTGCATTCAAGGTCGGCTTCAGAGACGGTTCTACAGCCGCCCTTGATCATACAAAGACATTTCAGATAGTATATACATGCATATTAACTATCTTACATAACTGTAACTGGGAAGATACACATTATTGGACACTTCCATTTTTTTCTATTTTTATTTTTATTTTTTTGGCCGGGGCTGGGTTTGAACCTGCCACTCTGGTATATGGGGCCAGCGCCCTACTTCTTTGGGCCATAGGCACTGCCCTTGACTCTTCTGTTTTTCATGCTGTGTCCCTGAATGTCCTCTCTTTGTTCCTCTCCCCCTACCCCACCTTCTCTGAGTTGTTCTCTGTGCCCTGTGCCCCTTTCTCTCCTGCCAGCCTTTGGCTCTTGCCCCTCCATTGCTCTTCTCCCTCCATGCTGATTTTAATTGTGCCGAGTCCTGCCCCAAACAGCCTTCACTCACCTTGGTGCCCTGTCGTGGTTGGCCAGAAGGACGTCCCCTGCCTGCCCCGCCTTCCCCTGCAGCCTGACGTCTCTTCCCTATGGGGTGGAGAATCCCCCCATCAGTAATGTCACTCTATCCACTGACTGCCCCTTATCACGGAACTCCCCTCTCTCCTGGCTTTCTGTGGTGGTGATGTCTGTTTCCGCCTTTGCTTCCATCGTGGTTTCTGTGCGTCCCTGCTGCAATTGGTCCTTTTCTCTTTGTGCAATTTGGTCCTTTTCTCTTTGTGCTTAGTTTCTCCTCTTCTCCCAGTGCTCCATCTCCAGTCTGACCTTTCTCCCATCCTTGTTCTTCCATCTCAGGCTTTTTGAGCTGCTTCAGAAGGCCCTGGTCACTGCTGCAGCCTTTCCCTGAACCGTGCAGTCTCCTCTCATGTTGTTCCTGTCCAAGCCCCTCAGAGCAAACCTCTGTTTGTTGTTGTGGCAGACTCCCTGTCACCCCTTAGGTTTCTTTCTCCCTGGTGGTTTCACAATAAATGTCAATCTCTTAATCCGTGGCTTCTCTTGTGGCAGTGTCTTTCCAGTCCTGAGGCTCCCCAGCGTGAGTCTGGGCACCTCTTCCTCAGCTCAGGAATTTGCCCCTACTCATCACCATTCAGGGGCTGCACAAGCTAACCTGGGCACCATCCCGCCTCATCCCCAAGCAAACCAGTGCCTGGCCCAATGCTGTCCCCACCTTTCACCTTCCCTCATGCGGTTCCCTTCTCTTGGGTCAACCAAATCCTGCTCATCCTTAAATTTTTTCCTTTCTGTATAAAATTTGTCTTTATACAAGATCAGGAAAGGAATTGTTTTTCCTGAACTTTCTATGTTCTTATCGTCTGTTTCTTCATGCAGAGCTCTTATTGCCTGTGTCGTTGGTTTGCATGTGCTCCCCACTCCCCTGACTGAGCTCCTGCAGGGCAAGGCCGGCTCCTCACAGGCTCCAGCCCCTGCCCTCCCAGGCCTGCTGGTTTGCAGGTTGTTTTTATCTTATGGGTGGAGTTTTTAATTTTTGTAGTAAAAGATTTTGGGACGGGGACAACCAATTTCTGTTGAGTGAAAAAAAAAAAAAAAAACTAAAAGAGAAGCATCAGAGAAGATCCTGAAGACAATATGTGAGAAAGGTCGTGCATAACTGGAAATACAGCACAATGTAACAAGGAGTGCCCAGAACAACAGGGCCTCAGTGGCGGTAGAGTACAGCATATTAAGAGCTTGTTCTTTGATTACTAAATTTTTCTGGTCCTCTTGCCTCTGATTTATAAGATAATTGTGTCTACTTTGTAGAGTTGTGAGCATTGAAGGAGTAATTTAACACCATGACCTGTTAGCACAGTTCCTTTTCAATAAATGATAGTTTAATTTTTGTTTCTCCATTGCAAAGGCTGTGTCATGGAGGTAGCCTCTCACCTGAGAAGCAGTTGGAGGTAATGTGAACAAGAGCCTTTCTGACCCTTAACTTGAAAATCTAGAAGCAAAACTCACTTATGGGACTATTTCATTAGTCCAGAAAAATGCATGTTGAGCACCTATCATGAAAGAAGAGAACCGTAGGTCTTAGGGATATTGAATAAGACACAAAAGAATGGATATAGGTGAAGTTACAGACAAGTTAGGGAAAGGGAAAACCTTAAGGGAGAAGAGAATTTTGCTGTGATGGAAGGAGACTTTCTGACTTCTTTAAAACAGGAGAAAGTCCCAGGGTGCTAAAGTGCTCTGCGGGGTGACTAGACAACAAAGCATTGGAGTGCAAGGGGTCTGCTGCATAGATGAGGACACCGTGCTGAAGAGGCAGGGGTGGGTTCTGCCCCACCCCTGCCTCTGCAGGACAGCTTGGGCGCCTGTCACTAAATGTGGCCTCAGTATGGTCCCAAGAAATAAAGCAAGAGCGCCATCTCTGATTGCTGGAGGGTTCTTGAAGCAGCCAAGCCCTAGGATGTTGGGAAAATACTAAATGGACTCAGAAAGTAAACATCACCGTTACCCTGTCACCTCTGTGTGTGTAGCCAAAGCCAGTTTTCCTATTAAAGTATCCCACTCCTCTATCTAATGGGAAGGATTATCTGAAGCTTTACTTCCTTGGGATTGCTGGGAAAGGAATTGAGGCAAAACTCGGAGGAAGAACCAGATTTTGTGTAGTGTGTGCAAATGGATTCCTGCAACTGGACTGAAAACATGTGCTTTTCTTTGCAGGGGAAGGTGGAGGTAGAAGCGGGGAAAGAAGGTATGAAGTTTGAAGCGAGCGCCTTCTCCTACTACGGCGCCGTGGCCCTGACGGCCTCTCCAGGTGCGTTGTCCCTGTGCCTTCTGTCTGACCGTGTCTGTTTACTTTCTGAACTTCTTAGTGAAGTATAGCACGTATGCAGACTGTACAAATCATAGGTCTGTACTTCCATGAATTTTCATAGACTGGACACACCTCTGTGAAGCAGCACCCAGACGGAGACAGAACGCCACAACCCCCCGAAGTCCCATCCCACTAGCTCCTATCACTGCCCCCTGGAGTGACCACTCTCTGGTGTCGCAGCATAGACTGGTTTTGCCTAGTTTTAAACATTTCGTAACTGAAAGTGCACAGTAGGGATTATATTGCATTTGGCTTCCTTCACTCCATGTGATGCTTGTCATGTTGTTGTTGTATGTGTTGTATGTGACTACGCTCTTTCTTGTCATTGCTGTGTATGTTCCATCGTGTGACTGTACAGTGACATGCTTATCTTTTTATGGAGGATAGAAATCGGGTGTTTCCTGCTTGGGGCTACTCTGAACGGTGTTTGCTCGTGTCTTTGGTGAACACGTGTGTGTGTGTGTGTGTGTGTGTGTGTGTGTGTGTGTCTGTCTGTCTGTCTCTCTCTCTCTGCTGGGTGCAGAATACCCAGGAGTGAAATTGCTGGGCTTGGGGCACGCGTAGCTCCAGCTTTGGGAGAGTCTGCTGGTTCCCAGAGTGTACGATCCTACGGTACCATGAGGGTTCCGGATGCTGTGCGGGGAAAGAAGGTATGAAGTTTGAAGTGAGCACCAGCACTCTGCAGCCAGCACTTGGTGGTGTTGAGCCTTTGAAGTGTTAGCTATTCTGAAGGTTTTAATTTGTGTTTTCCTGAGGGTGATCGAGGCTGTTCCTGTGTACTTACTGCCTTCTTGTTTAGAGAGCTGGCTACTCGAGCCAGTCAGACACAAGAGTGACTGTGCTGTGGGACTGACTGCGTTCTGAGCACAGTATTCCAAGCTGCCATCAAGTGGGGTGTGTCCTAGAAGGACACGAACACACACAGGTGCTGGTGTCCTTGCTCACTTGGAGGCCAAATGGCTTGCTCTTCCGCGTGCCCTGCTTGCCCTTTACCCTTGCAGGAGCCCTGCAGGCCAGCCACGGTGCTGGAGTGCCACCTTGTGGCAAAGAGGCCAAATGATGTGCTGCGCTAGAAAATTTTTAGAAACCTCAAAACTAAAAACAGCCCATCCTAAAAGAAGGCTGTCTCTTCTGAAAACCAGTCTTAGAAGGGGAGGAGATATCGCTAGACCAGTCTGGTTTTGGACACCGCCGACTGTACCATCCCACAGTCTAAAGGAACTTAAGGATGTTACATTTAGAAATCTGTGAGACAAGAATTCTCTTCTATTTCCAAACTTCCTGTGCCCCAGACATGTCTTCTCACTCTTCTGATGCAGAATTTTGGGCCCAGTGGGCACAGTATCCCCATTGCCAACTGCTGGCCAACAGCCAGTGTGACCCTACTTAATTAGTAGGTTTCTGTTCTAAACTTGAAGGTGGTCTCTGTTTTCACTGCTCAGGGGAGAGAGCACTTCTTAACTGGGTATGAGAAGACCTGGGTTGCAACCTCAGTTCTGTCACATACAGGTTATGTGACATAAACAAGACATAATAGTTTCCTTATTATGAAAAGGATATATTACCTCATGTGATTGTTAGAAAAACAGAAATGCAATGGTGCTCACACAAGTGCTTTGCAACCTTTAAAGCATTAGAGGAAATGTTGGCATGACAGAAAGGTGGTCAAACTAGGACTACTTTTGGTAACCCACTTGAAATTAGCCCCAGGTTAGCAGAGCCAGATTGAAAAGGTGGCCTTGAAAAGAAGGTTAAAAGGATAAGTTGTACATATTTATTGATAACTGGTTCTTGAAACCTAAATATTAGCCCAGTTCATATTGAACTGTAATGTAAGGACTTATTCAGAAACAGAAGACAAGGCATGGTGGCTCACACCTATCATCTTAGCACTTTGGGAGGCTGAGGCAGGAGGATCACTTGAGACCAAGAGTTTGAGACTAGCCTGGGCAAAAACAAGGCTATTAAAAAATAAAGAAAGGAAAGGCGAGGGAAGGGTAAACCTCTAAAAGAAAACCTGAGCGCAGCTTACTCTCCTACTATGGAAAAGCTGAAAATGAAGGGGAATTTCATTAATGGAATCCTATTTATCCTGGTGTATTTTACTTAACTTTACACCTAGGATTCTGGATATTGTATATTCATTGAGAGGCATAGTTTGTATAGACACCTTAAGGTAAAATTTCTATACATTAATGTTATTTGACTGGAAAAAAGCCTACAACAATCGGTTCTCAAGACTTGCCCAGAAAGTATGACTTCTGCCCAACAGTGCGTATTTCTGGGACCCTTCAGTCAGCTGGAGCCACCGCCCCTTGCCTGAGTAAGCAGTGGTGAGGATGACTTTGGCCTACCATTCTCAGGAAACCAGCGTATGTGTTCTTTATTCACTTTCCTCTATTTTGACATTTCAAAGTATTCCAAAACAATTGAGTGTCAGGTTAAAATTATGAGACAAATTGCCACAGGTGGGGCGCTATAGGCTGTGCAGTGAATAAGTATCAGGGTGCAGGTACCGGTGGCTTGGGTCACACTCTTATGGCAGTTGGTTAATTGAGCTCCCCTTTTGTGTGGCTATTTGTGTTTTAAATCCTTAAGACTAGCACGTTTTGAACTATAAACCCCAATTGGTTATTAATGGCTTAAGAGATTTCTAGGTTAATAAAAAGCTTGTGGATTGGATTTCTCCTAATCTCGGCCTCCCTGTATTCTTCTTCCTGAAAAGCAGTATGTGCCCCCTTTTTGTTTATATAAAATTACATGGGCTTTCGCATTTCTGGAATTGAATGCTCATATTGGTAGAACAAGTATCTACTCCTGTCCCTTGATTACAGCGATCTCCTTTCTTGCCTTTTGATACAGTCTCACCCTGTTTTTCTCCATTTTTCAGTTCCTTTGTCCCTGTCTCGTACCTTTGTTGTCAGCAGAACAGAGTTGTTAGCAGCAGGTTCTCCAGGTAATTCTGCATGTTTCCTTTCCATAATTCTCCTCATTGCCTCCCCTGGGCCCCATAAACACCTGGGTGGCCAGGTCTGCTCCTTCTATTTGGACATGGCTGTGTTCAGTTTGCCTTTGAGCTCTGAGCCTCTAAGGTTCTATAACTTTACTAGTGAGCTCACCAGGAAAGCATAAGCTACAGCAGGTGTAGAAACCCACCTGGAGACTAAACAGGAGTTCTGGACATGAGCAGTGATGAAACATGGAAAGGGGGAATGGCTCCGACACGGATCATTGGCGCTCCCTGCCTTTCCTGCATGCACTGCTGACCTTGAATTTTCAGGTCAGCAAAATGGGGCTGCTTTTAGTTCTTACTCTGACTTCAGTAAGTCACGGTGTGTGGAGTTTGCAGAGGCCCTCATGGCCTCAAACCTGAGGATGCTTCTGTAGAACACACTTGGCCAAAAGCCTAAAAGCCTATGAACTTTTCTTGGTAAGCAAGAAAAATACCCTGTCCACATAGGCACACAACTTTGCTGTTTTGAGGTCCTCTTTCCAATATGCATGTGAACAGGGGCATGGGTTTCTGCTGTGTGTCAGGCAGGTGCCCTGCTTCTCCCTGTCCCTCTGCCTTTGTTTTGAAGCGAGTACCATCACATTCCTAACAGTTGCAGCTTACCTCCCTGCAGGAGAGTCCAACTGTGTCTCGCTAAAGTCCAGCCATTAAAAGGAAGGGGAAAAATGCTTAATCTTTCTTTAATTAAAATTGCTGGATTTTCTCATTTGGTAGCACAACTTTGCTGTATTTATTTTTTTCCATACAGCTTATATTTTTAAATCTGACTGAAATGTGAATTTCATAATGCAGCTTCAGCAAAATCTAAAATGCTGATGTTTGGTGAAGAGAGAAGCTAATGTTTCCACAAATATTTGTTCTTACAAAGCTTGGGATATTTGGGGTGAGATTTGATTCATAGAGCTATCTGAATCAAGCTAGCAGCAGAATATACATATGTGTGTACACGTATGTGTGCATGTACACACATGCATATGTGTATACGTTTGTGTTTTTCACCCCATTTTATTTGCTTGCCAATGCTACCTATTAAAAATGTAGGATGAAAAACTACCTATGGGGTGTAAATGTATACTATTTGAATGATAGGTACAAAACCCCAGATTTCACCACTATATATACATGTACTGCAATCCAACTTGTACCTCCTAACTCTATTAAAAATTTTTTTTTTTTTTTTTTTTTTTTTTGAGACAAAGCCTCAAGCTGTCGCCCTGGGTAGAGTGCCGTTGCATCACAGCTCACAGCAACCTCCAATTCCTGGGCTCAAGCGAGTCTCTTGCCTCTGCCTCCCAAGTAGCTGGGACTACAGGCGCCCGCCACAACGCCCGGCCATTTTTTGGTTGCAGCCGTCATTGTTGTTTGGCGGGC
>CAUYON010111256.1:0-11030 GCA_963573935.1 Arctocebus calabarensis | reverse complement strand
ATTGAGGCCTAGGAAATTCACAAGAAATTGACCTAGGCATAGGAGATGGGGGTTCCACATTTAGTCTTAAGTGTGAAGTGAAGGAGACACCAAGGCACAGGTGTCTCCTCAGCAGTCGTCCAGCCTTTTTGGCAATTGGAGCCTCTGGTGAGGTTGGAGGTCCCCCTCCTTGCCTGTCATCCAGCCCGCTGGCTCTTCAGCTGGCTGCCACACCACCGACACTGCCAAGGAGGAGGCAGATAGTTCCGCTTTAAGTTTTGTTGTTTCTTTACTTTGGCTGGCTTTAGGTTTGGTATGTTATTATTTTTCTAGTTCTCAGAGATGTGACATTAGGTTATTAATTTGTAATCTGTCTTTTTGATGAAGGCATTAAAGGCTATGAATTTCCCCCTTAGGTCTTTTGCTATACTCCATGGATTTTGAAAGCTTTGTCCCCCCTTGTCATTCAGTTCAAGGAATCTTTTGACTTCCATCTTAATTTCCTCATTGACCCAAGGATCATTCAGTAGAGGATTGTTTAATTTCCATGTCTTTATATAGAATAGAGTGTTTTTCTTGGAACTGATTTCTAGTTTTATTACACTGTGGTTTGGGAGGATACATGCTATAATTTTTATTTTTTTGAATTTACTGAGACTTGTTTTGTGTCCTAACATATGATAAATCTTGGGAAATGTTCCATGTGATGATGAGAAGATTGTATATGCAGTAGTTTGGATTGTATATGCATAGAATGCCCTGTAAAGATATGCCAGAGCCATATGTTCTAGAGTCCTAAGTCCTATGTTTCTTTATTCATTTAATGCTTTGATGATCTACCTAATGCTTTCAACAGGGTCTTGAAGTCCCCCAAAATTAAGATCCTATTTTGTATTTCTTTGCTTAGATCTTAAAGAATTTGCTTTATGAATCTTGAATCTCCTGTGGTTGGTACATATATATTTAGAATTGTTATGTTCTAAATTAGGATTGTTGAATATATGATTTTAGCCTTATATAATGACTCGGTTTGTCTTTTTTTTTTTTTAACTATGGTTGGTTTAAAGTCTATTTTATCTGACATGAGAATGGCTATGCTTGTTCCATTTTTTATTTCCATTTACATAGAATATTGTTTTCTATCCCTTTATCTTGAGTCTGTGTGGGTTAGATGTGTTTCTCAGAGATATGAAATACTTGGATTTTGTTTTTCCATTCATCCAGTTGGTCTATGTTTTTAAGTGGGGCATTCAGACTGTCCATGTTGAGTGTTAGTATTGATAAGTGGGATGCTGTTCTGTTCATCATGTTAGATGATATCTTATTGTTGGTTTTTCTTCTTGTGCTATTGTTTTATAAGATTTATGTGCTTTAAGTTTTGAGTGTTTTTACATTGGTTGGTAGCTATCGTGCTGTTCCAAGTATAATACACTTTTGGGAATTTCCTGTAGGGCAGGTCTAGTAGTGACAAATTCCCTTAGTGTTTTCTTATCTGGAAAAGTTTTTATTTTTCCATTATTTGTAACACTTAGTTTTGCAGAATACAAAATTCTTGATTGACAGTTGTTTTGTTTAGTAAGACTAAAAATGGGGTCTCAGTCCCTTATGACTTGTTAGGTCTTTGCTGAGAAGTCTGTTGTTACCCTGATTTTCCTTTTAGGTGAGTTGTTGCTTTCATCTTACAGCTTGTACAATTTTCAGCTTCAATTGAACTTTTGCCAGTTTGATGGTTATGGGTCTTGGAGAGGGCTTGTTTGCTGTGAATCTTCTCTTTGTTCAATGCCCATCTTGTGTCTGGATATCTGAATTTCTGGCAATACCAGTGAAGTTCTCAATAATTCCCTCAAATAGGCTTTTCATCCTTTTTGCTTTTTCTTCTTGTCCCTCTGAGATATCTATAATTTGTACATTGGCTCATTTCACATAGCCCCATATTTCTCTGAGTGATTGTTAATTCTTCTTTATTCTTTTTTTTGTATGTCTTTTACTGAATGGGGTAGTTCAAAGGCCTTGTCTTCAAGCTCTGAGAGTATTTCTTCTGCTTTGTTTAGTCTACTGTTGAAATTTTCTGCTATATTTTGTGTTTCCATGAATGATTCTTTCATTTCTTTAAGTTCTGTTATATCCTTTCTTATGCTACCTTTTTCTGTAGCAAGTTTCTTATTTTCTCATTTTTCATTCATGTCTGAAATTTTTTATTTTGTTTTTTTTTCAACTTTCTCTTCAATCCCATTCACCTTGTTTGCCATCCATTTTCCAAATACCATTTCTGATGTTTCCACAAGTTCCTTTTGGTTGGGGTCCATTGCTGTGGATTTATTGTGATCCTTTGGGGGTGTTGGACTAGCTTGTTTTTACATGTTGCCAGGATTTTTTGTTGGTTCCTTCTCATCTGAAACCTCTTTTCTCAGCTCAGTGCTCATTGGATTGTGGTGCATCTGGTTTTTTTTTGGCTGGTAACTCCTCTACTTAGTGAGAATAAGGAAAAATCTCTGGAGAATGCTTTTGAGTGCTAAATCCACAGCAGAGAGGTGGAGGCATGGAAAGCCTGTAATTCACCTATTTTTCCGTGTCATTTTGTTCACCCATGGTTGTCACAATCTAAGCTGGGCTGAGGGGTATTTGAATTAGTATGTTGGTCCCCTGGCCACTGTTGAAAGCTTGGGCAGGGGGCTGGGCAAGTCCCTCTTTACTAAGGCCAGTGGCGTGAAACTGGCTGGTGCTGGGCAGGTCATAGAACCTTGGTGAGTGCCTGGCTTTGTTTTAGCACTGCTGCTGGTGGTGAGGGTGGGGTCACAGGAACTTGGCAGGTACCCAGGTATATCTCAGGATTTTGGCTGGTTCCTTGGCAGGTGTCTAGATGGGTCATGCGACCTTGGCCAGCACCAGGAGAAAAATGTCTTTTAATAGGTACTTTTTTTTTAGTATAATATGTAGCATGTAAAATCATTGACATGGTTGTAGCTAAAGTTAATTTTTGCTCTTTTGTGAAGCAAAGATGAGCAAAGCAAATTAAAAAGATAAGCACAATTTAAAAGAATATTTATATGATTTAGGTAATAGTGATTTTCCTCAGTTTTCATTTCATAAATCTGACTACACATCTGCCATTAATTTTAAAAATAGTTCAGGCTCAGTGCTGTGGCTCAACAGGCTAAGGCACCAGCCACTTACACCTGAGCTGGCAGGTTCAAATCCAGCCCAGGCCTGCCAAACAACAATGATGGCTGCAACCAAAAAATAGCTGGGTGTTGTGGTGGGTGCCTGTAGTCCCAGCTACTTGGGAGGCAGAGGCAAGAGACTTGCTTGAACCCAGGAATTAGAGATTGAGGTGAGCTATGATGCCACTACCCAGGGTGACAGCTTGAGGCTCTGCCTCAAAAAAAAAAAAAAAAGTTCAGTAAATCTTCTTGTTTTCTAGGCTTAGTCATATTGTTCATAAATAGTGATAATTTAGTTTCCTTCTTTCTAAAAACAAGTTTGTTTTGTGTTTTTTTTTTTTTTGAGACAGAGTCTCACTATGTTGCCCTGAGTACAGTGCTGTGGCATCCCAGCTCACAGCAACCTCAAACTCTTGGGCTTAAGTGATTCTCTTGCCTCAGTCTCCCGAGTAGCTGGGACTTCTGGCACCCACCACAATGCCTGACTATTTTTTTTGTTGCGGCTGTCATTATTGATTTTAGTTGACCTGGGTTAGGTTCAAACCTGCCAGCCTTGGTGTATGTGGCCAGCGCCCTACCCACTGAGCTACGTGAGCTGCCAGTTTCCTCCTTTCTAATAGTTACATTTCAAACTCTTTACATATCTTAAGGAATTGGCACATAAACTCCCTTCTGAATGGGTAACTATTTATTATAGTAGAATTTAGTTGGTAATAGTTTGTTGGCAACAATCTCAGTTACTCTTCTGAATATGAAAAAACTTCAAAATACTGGTTTAAGGTTTTTAAAATAAATTTTGGCTTCCCTCAGATATTATTATTATTATCAGTTTTAAAAACTTTATTTGCAGTGTATCAAAGATCTGGAAGGAAACTGAAAAGTAATTGAGTCCATCCAGCTGCTATTTGAGTCAACTCATATTTGTTTTGAAAATTCAGTTTGATTTTCATCTGTTCTGCTATGCACATTGATGCCAAAGTAAAGGAAACTGACTAATGTATCATGTGGAGATTATTACACAAATGCCATGGAAACAAAAATGATCACTTTTGGACCCCCTCCTCAACCCCAGAGAGGGTAACTGAGGTAGTAGCCATGGCTACAGGACTAGCCAAGATGGCAAAGGTCGAGCTGGGTCCTGGAGAAGGGACATAGGTAAGTGGGGCTGCTACAAATAACCAAAGGGTAAGAACAGTGCACACCCACGAGAGAAAGCTAAGGATCTGTTAGCCTTGAGGACATAGATAAGTACATGACCCATTTAGTTCTCTTAGAGCCTTTTGGGAGGATGGGAGCTGTTGGGAGGAGTGTGCTGGTGAGAGAGGAAGCCTCCCAACTTCTGTTATTAACAGTGTGAATCAAAGTGTAAAAACAGGTGTTGACCTGGGAAGTGGTGAATAGTGGTTCTTCACTTTGGTTACATATAAGAATTATATAACTCATCCTTGAAAAATGTCCTAGTTCAAAAAAAATGTCCCAGTTCATTTTTCAAACCCTTGAAAAATGTCCCAGTTCCTCACCTCATTCTGGGAGGGGGACACAGGTATGATAGTTTTTAAAGTTCATTGGGTGATTCTAATAGGTAGCCACAGTTGAGAGTTACTAGTATAGAAAATATACTTACAAGATTTCTATCCTTGAGTCAGTAGAAAGGCTATGTGACATCATATGAAGAGATGAGACAAAGCTATTTGCCTCCTCTACCCAGAATCCCTAATAAAGGTACTTTATCCTTCAGGCTCAGCTTTCAGTAGCACTTGCTCTAATTCCGACCATGTCCAGGACTGTATTAGGAGCTCAGTTCTCATCAGCTGGTGGAGGAACTGGAATTAATTTTGTCACCCTCTGGCCAGCCATGGTAGCTCATGTAGTTTGGGAAGCTGGAGTGGGAGACCCTGTTGAGGCCAAGAGTTAAAGACAAGCCTAGGATTCATAGCAAGACCTTATGTCTACAAATTTAAAAATATTTTTTTACCTTGAACATACAATTCTACCTCAGAGTATCCCCTTTCTCAAAAAGCTGTCATATTTTCTTCCCTTCTCCCAATATCCTCCTGACTTTCAGTTTCTGGACTTCATTTCTCTATCTGCTGAAACTAGAGCTATACTATGTGTTTCAGCCTACTTTACTGGGCCCCTTTTCTTGCTACAACTGGATTGTAATCCTTTACCACTGACTGCTAGCTGAGAGCTTACCTGAAGTCTGATGGACCTCACTGTTAGACACATCTAGTGTCAATTACATCATGAAAAGAGCTAAGATTACAGAGTCCTTGGGGATAATCAATTTATAATGTGGGTCCTCCCGTAGGGCCAGTCCTATGGCAGGGTTATTTTTAATAGACAGACCATCCCAGTTGCTTGGGCTACCTCTCTTTTCCCACTGTCCACTGTTGCCTCCACACTGCAGCCAACAGTCACAACTCAAGCAGTCAGATCAAAGTCATGCCATGCAGCTGGTGTAAAGGTCAAACCTTAGCACTCTTCAGGGGGTTCAGATGTTTTAGTGACTAGAAGTTGATGAGAAGACATGGTACTCCTCCATGAACTCAACCTCTGGAATCACAAAAAAGGCTTTTGGTGAAAAGAAAAGGATGGAAATAAATGAGATATGAATTATGATGGTATCAGGAGGAATTGGAAAGGAGAGGGGTGGGTGCTCTGCTTGGAGAATTGTTTAAAGCAACAATGACAATAGTATGACTGTTGAGGCTCTGACTAACCTTCCCATACCCACAGTGAAATCAACATCACTCATCAATTTCAACATTCTTGGCTGCTACACTCAGAATAGGCCTTAAATCTGTCAGCCTAGCATTCTAAGTATTGCTACCAATCAATCAGAGTTGTTGTGCAAGTTGAAAACTATTTGCCATCCTTGGTCTAAATAAAGAAACACTTTTCTTCTTCCTGGACTGCCCATTCAATACAGGCATGCATGGATGATAGGAAGTCAGCACAGGAAACAAGAGAAGAGATGAAGCCTGTGCTTTGGAAAAGGAATTAATTAATTTCTTAAGGTCTTATAATTTAATACTTTTTCTATCTTGCCTAATTCACACAATTCTTTTTTTTTTTCTAAATTCACATTTCCCCAGTGCCATTTCCTTTAGTGTGGCCTTTCCCATAATTCTCTTAACACTTCTTTTTTCCAGATTGACTGGTGTGCTCTGAACTGAAAAGGAACATGGCTGCCTGCAAATCCCTCCTGACTCCCAGGCAACCTGCCAAGTTGAGCCCAAGGACAGAAAAGGCAACTCAGGGGTCATGTCATTCAAGAGTGCCTCTCCATGCTGAATGGTCATTTGTCCCATTTTGAATCTAATTTGTGATCCTTTCTCAACCACTACAAATACTTTAGATTCTGTGGGCACCAAATGTTCCCTAAGCATGTCAAACAAAAACACAAGAAAAGAACAGAAGGTTGACATTTCACCCAACCCTATGGAACAGAGAAGAAAAACACTGGAAGCTGAAAGATTGCTTTCAGTGCATGGAGTTCTGGAAAGGCTAGATTAAACTAAATGTTCTCACCAACCCTTTAAAATCTACCAAGTACTGTCTGGCTTCCACCCCAAATCTCCAACTGTTGAGAAAGCATATCCATTTGGATATCCTACTCTCACCTATGAATGTTACTTCCATTTTCCTACTCACCCAAAATTGAACTCTTGGAGCCATCGTTAACATTGCTTTCTTCTTAATTTGCAGCTTCTAACTGCCTACATGCCCAATAAAAGTCCCCTCTCCACATGTCTCTAGACTTAGTCAAAATATTAAGGAGTACAAATGTTTCTGTTTTATGGAGAGTTTGTATAATGCTTAAGTCAGGGCTTTTGGTGTGCCTGATAGCAGAATAGTGTTCAGCATACCCAGTAGGTAAGTTTTTATTCCACGCCTCCTTTTCCACCCTCTTCTGTCTTGGTTCCCAGTGTCCTTTATATCTCTTTGTACCTGGGCATACCCATTGTTTAGGTCCCTCTTATTAGTGAGAACATGTGGTATTCCATTTTCTATTCCTGAGATACTTCACTTAAGATAATGGTTTCCCGTCTCATCCAAGTTGCTGCAAATGATATTATTTTATTCTATTTTATGTCTGAGTAGTACTCTATGGGGTGTTAGTTCAAACCTGGAGAACTTGGAGTTCTGATGTCCAAAAGCAGGAGAAGAAGAGTGTCCCCAATCCAGAAGAGAAAGAATTCATGTTTCCTCTGCCATTTTGTACAATCCAGGGCCATCTGTGGACTGGAAGGTACTCTCTCTCATTGGGTGAGGGTGGGTCTTCCTTACCCAGCCTACTGATTCAAATGCCAATCTCTGCCAGAAACACCTTCCCAGGCACATCCAGAATTAATGCTTCACTAGTTGACTGGATATCCCTTAATCTCATCAATTTGAGAACTAAAATTAGCCATCATAACCATCAAGGCTACTTTTATCCTTCCTTTTAGGATTCTCTGTGCTTGTTCCCTCAGAAGTTCCAGGTCTGGTCCTTATCCATCATGTCCCAGATTCTAATACCCATGTGACCCTATGCATATCTCTCAGTGCTCCTCACTTTTTGAAACAACTATAATGTACCTTTTGGAACTTACTGTCTGCCAGCAGCAAATTTTCTCTATGCTCAACTTCTCAGAATGTTTCTTTCTCATCTTTCTTTTTCTGAAAGTTGACTCTCTCTCCCCTGAGGACATAGCTGGCCTTGCACCTTTCTCCAATCTTGGCTGCTTTCTCTTCCACATCCCTCTGGCTATCTGGTCTGGGGCAGAAGGGTTAGTGTCTTCTGGGCTCTTTTTGCTGCTTCTAGACTATTCCCCCCATTCCTCTCTAAAAAACATCTATCTTTGATATTATGTCATTATATTGTGCTGTGCCATTACTGTTACTTGTGACAGTAACCTATGAACCCAAGGGTTACATTCCATCTTTCCTGGGAGATTCTGTCTACTGACTCATTGTCAGCCTCCCTAATTTATTCGTGTTGCTGTTATTGAAGCATCAGTATAATAAATCCTCCCAATACATTTATTCCTCAGTTCCATGACCTCATCTCTAAAGCTCATACTGTAATTCTCGTTTTTAGCTATGTCTTTGACCTGTCAAATCATGAATTTCTAGTCATCATTCTCTATCTTACTACCTAACTTTCTGTATTACCTGGACTCTAGGAATCTTCTAAGACACCCAAACCTGAAATTCGTTGTTCTAACCACTTTTTATTGACATGTGCTCCCTTCTTTTTTATAATTTCCAGCTTTATGGAAATTTTATAATTTTCCAGCTTTATTGAAGTATACTTTATTGAAGTATAAAGATACTTTCCTAGTACAAGTGTTTTTATAATAAAAGTTTTTTTTTTTTCTTCTGGATAGATGCCTAGTAGTGGGATTGCAGGATCAAACGGGAGGTCTAGGTTGAGTTCTTTGAACTTTCTCCATACTTCCTTCCAAAAAAGTTGTATTAGTTTGCAATTTCACCAGCAGTGACAAACAAAACTGTACAATTTTAAGATCTAAAACATCATGATTTGATCTACATATGTTTTGTGAATGTTTACCACAATCCTGTAAGTGAATATATCTATCACTTCTATCACTTGTTTCTACCCCTTTTATTTGGTTTGTCCCCCAGTTTTATCCCATAAAGTTTTCTGTTTGCTTGTTTTGGTTTGATGTATACCATTTTTGTCTTTCCTCTCTACTTGGTGGAGGTGGGGTACTGTGTCTGAACAGGCTAGCAAAGCACTGCTGACCTCAAGGGAATCACTCAACCTGGCATGCCCAGAGGTTGGGGATTTTTAAGGATTGGGTCAAAGTACCCTATTGTATACCTATATTGCTCCTGTCTCCCTCCTTCTCTGCCTTTCTTCTTTTTGTCAATATTCCCTTTTACTCACCCCCCATCTCTGTTCTCTTTTTTCTTTTCTTTCTTTCTTTTTTTCCCTTCTTGCTCTTCAATCTTCTCATCCTTCTGGTCTGGTACTAAAAGGACTCATTGAAACCCTAATCCAGAAGCACAGTAACTTAAAGAGGAAGAGGAAGTAAAAGGAAAATTAGGGCAAGAAAACAGATAAAAGAAAACAAACATATTTCACTTATAAATGAGAATGCAATATCCTAAACAACATATTGACAAGTTGAATTAAAAATTAATGTTTAAGTAATGTACTTTGGTCAAAATTGAATCCAATTTATGTGAAAATTAGTCACTATTTTCTTTACTTTTTTTTTGGTTTTCTTTCCCTTATCCCCTCCATCCTTCTCTCTCTGTCTGCTCTCTCTTTCCCCTGTGCTCCACTGTGTCATTAATTGTCATTTATTGTCCTCATATCAAAGTTGAATACATAGGATTTATGCTTCTCCATTCCTGTGACATTTCACTAAGAATAATGTGTTCCACCTCCATCCATGTTAGTACAAATGATGCAAAATCTCCATTTTTTTGCTGGCTGAGTAATAGTCCATGGTACACATATGCCATAGCTGACCAATCCATTCCTGGGTTGAAGGACATTTAGGCTTTTTCCATGTTTTAGCAATTGTAAATTGGGCTGTGATAAACAGCCTAGTACAAGTGTCTTTATAATAAAAGTCCTTTTTTTTTTCTGGATAGATGCCCAGTAATGGGATTGCAGGATCAAACGGGAGGTCTAGGTTGAGTTCTTTGACCTTTCTCCATACTTCCTTCCAAAAAGATTGTATTAGTTTGCAGTTTCACCAGCAGTGTAAAAGTGTTCCTTTCTCTCCACATCTGAGCCAACATCTGCAATTTTGAGATTTTGTGATATAGGCCATTCTTGCTGGAGTTAGATGATATCTGAGGGTGGTTTTAATTTGCATTTCTCTAATTATTAGGGATGATGAGCATTTTTTCAAGTGTTTACTGGCCATTCGTCTGTTGTCTTTAGAGAAGATTATATTCATCTCTCTTCTATATTTTCTCCAATTTCAATATCAGGTGTATCCAGATCAAGTAGAATAATTTTGAAGTATTTCTTCTTTTTCTATTGTTTATAAGATTTGGCATGATCTGTTTTTTGAAACTATCTTTTACTTTTATTTATATAATGTTAGTTGTCTAATTTTTGAGACTTTGGAAAAAAAATAAGAAGTTAACTGATGACTTCATACTGAGCCTCAGAGTTAAAGCATTCTATACATACTCTTATTTGACAATGTGAATGTTACTTTCTTTGCATTATTGTTAATAATATTGCTTAATATTTCAATGCAGTAATCACCTATTTTCTTTTCTGAATGTATTTATCTTCATTCATTCTTTACAAAGTTTTTGTTTCTAGTTCTTATCTTAAACATTGTTATTGTTATTAAATTTTAAGCTTTTTTAATTCTATGAAGGCAAAAAGTGGAAATCTAATAAACACATGTATATGTAAAAATAAAAAAACAAACAAAGAAAACAGTCATGAGGAAGAATCAGAGGAAAAAATCCTGGCAACATGAAAAACCAGTGCAGAGCAACCCCTCCAAAGGATGGGGAGGTAGCTAATACAGAGGATTCCACCTATAAAGAAATGTTAGAAATGACAGAAAGGAAATTCAGAATACAGATGATGAGAACAATGAAGGAAATGATGGAAACAATGAAGGAAACTGGTGATAAAGTGGAAAACAACCAAAAGGAAATCCAAAAACAGAATCAGATTAGAGGTAAAGGATATGAAGAATATAGAAAGGAGAGAGCAGAGCTGAAGGAACTGAAGCAGTCAATTAGGGAACTTAAAGATGCAATGGAAAGTATCAACAACAGATTAGACCATGCAGAAGAAAGAATCTCAGAGGTAGAGGACAAAGCTCTTGAGATAACTCAGATAGTTAAAGAGGCAGAAAAGAAGAGAGAGAAAGCAGAACGTTCACTGACAGAATT
>CAUYON010111250.1:0-15095 GCA_963573935.1 Arctocebus calabarensis | reverse complement strand
GGATTCTGCTGTATTTCTCAGATCTTTGAGGGCTGCAAATTCTTGTCTCAATGTGTCAAAATCTTTGGTGATTTTGTCTTTGAATTCATTGAATTCTTGAGACAACTTTTGAAATGCTCCTTGAATTTCTAATTCCAACTTTACCTCTATTCTATTGATCTCATTTTCAATCCAAATTCTGAATTTGGTTTCTGACATCTCAGCCATCTGTTTATGAATCAGACCTTCAGTTGTGTCTGCCAAATTGTTCTGGGGGGGGGGTTGATCTACTATTATTATTCATGTTACCAGAGTTTTTCCACTGATTCCCCCCCCCCCCATGATTATTTTACACCTTTTGGCTAGATGAGCAGATAAGGAAAAGTTGGGTTGGGGGCTCTAGGAGTTGATTGGCCAGTCCTTTGCCCCAAAGCTGGGACTAGTGTCTGTACCTTTTCCCCTAGAGCTTTGCCAAGGACCCGTACAATGCTACAGCCTGAGAAACTGGGGACCTTCTTGGTGTGGTGGGACTAAGCAGCTCTGTCTTATTTTCAGCTTGTCTCTGTCTTACCCTAGTGAAAAAATTACTCTGGGTTGAAGTCTGAGCTGTGGAGAAATACCAGCAATCAAGTCACCCAGTCCCCTCCAGGCAAAAATTGGAAAAGGAAAAATCAAATCTTCCCATAACCACACACCCAGGGTACCACTTTGGATAGTCCTCAGGTGATTGGCCCAGTTCAAGAGATCCAAATCAATTGTCCCAGTCAGCACCTGTCTCAGGTGGGAGAGTTAAAAAGGTCTCTGGCAACTAGATAGCAGGGGTCTGCTGGCAGCTCAAGTATGACTTACTCCGGTGCTCCGTGAGATCAGAAGGACCCACCTAGCAAATAAATTAGTCTGGGAAGGTTGATGCCTCTTTCCCCACCCTGCACCTCTGTCACACCCAGTCACTGGTAACCCCACAGGGCTGTGATCCAGTTTCCTCTAATGAGCAGATGCTCCAGGGGTTTGCACCTGCCTGAGTCACAGGGAGATCTATGTCTCCTCAGCCAGGCCACCACTCTCTGGCAGGAGAAGGTGAGGCCTGATAACCTCAGGTGCTTAATGGGGCTGGGGTGGTTCACTCAGTTCCAGCCCTGCCCCTGATTGATGTTGCTGACAGAACAGAACAACTTTACAGAATTTTTTTTCTGTCCTGGCTATATTCCCCTGCAGGTCAGACGCCATTTGAGCAACTCGGCCCAGTCTGTGCCACTGCCCAGTCTCAGCTGCAGTTTGTGTTAGGGCAGATGTGGTCAGAGCTCACACTTAGTCAGTTCCAGCCTCTGCCTGCCTTCCTTTGTCTCAGCTATGATCCCCTGCGGGCTGGGTGCATCTGAGGCTCAGTGAAGCAGTCCTCTGGTTCCACCTTGCACTGGGAGTCTTCTGTCTCTGCAGAAGAATACTTGTGTATTCTAATCCCCAAGATCTGCCAAGGCCAGTACTGCCACAGGTATACCCTTTACTCATGAGGCCTGTGTTTCCATCCCAGATCTGTTCTGCCAGTGGCTGCCATGGGAGAAGATGCCCAGCTTCCTCTGGTTGCCCAAAGAAACTGGGAATGTCCTTTCAAAATATCCCCAGGGGTGTGAGCCCTATTGTTCCTGCCACTGCAGCTGCTACTCTGTGCCTCAGGGCACCTCCACTCCTGTACAGTTTCTCTTAGTTGACCATCCTCTCCTTTCTCCTGAGCCAGATAATCAGCACAAATCAGCAACAGCCCATGCTCCGTCCATACCCCTAGAGAAAATGCCCAAGAATCTGGACTCCATGGGGACAGACCTTGCAGTGAGAGTGGAGGGGAGTGTTGGGAGTTCAAAATTGCAGGTAGAGAATATATACAGTTTTATACAGTTTTATGCCTGGCAGGAGAGTGCCATGGCACCCTAGTAGCGGAAAGAGGTCCAGTTTTTAAAGGGTCTCTCTCATGGGATAAAATGGGAGGATATTTGAACTCTGCTTGCTTGTTTTTATGGAGTATACTGTGAACCATTCTCATGGAAGGGGACTCCTATCCACTTAGTGATGGATTTTGTACCTTTTGTTTGTATCCTTGTCATTGCAGCTTGCCTCAGCAGGGCGGATGTGCATTCTTCAACCTTCTCTCTTGGCTCAGATCTGAACCATCAGCTAAACTTTTGTCCTTTAACTCTCCTTCTGGAGGAGACCCTCTGTGAGAAGCTGGCTCCAGTCAGCCATCATGCCTCCACCCCCCCTTATTTTTTATTTTTTATTTTTTTTATTAAAACATAAACACATAGATCATGTATACATTAATGCATTTATGGGGTACAATGTGCTGATTTCATATAGAATTCAGAATGCTTACATCACGCTGGTTAATATATACCTCCAAATTCTTTCTTTTTCTTTTTCTTTTTTTTTTTTTTTTTTTTTTTTTTTGAGACAGAGTCTCACTTTGTCACCCTTGGTAGAGTGATGTGACATCACAGCTCACAGCAACTTCAAACTCTTGGGCGTAAGTGAGTCACTTGCCTCAGCCTCCCAAGTAACTGGGACTACAGGCACCTGCCACAATGCCTGGCTATTTTATTTTTTTAAGAGATGAGGTCTTGCTCATGCTCAGGCTGGTCTCGAACCCATGACCTCAGGCAATCCACTCACCTTGGCCTCCCAAGTGCTGGGATTACAGGTGTGAGCCACATGCTCAGCCTAGAAACAAATTCTTAGAAAATTAAAATTTTAAAGAAATACCTTTTACAGTGACAAAAATGTAAGGCATTGAGAAGTAAATTGCAACAGAAGATGCATAGAATATTTATTGGGAAGATCAAGACTTTATTGATGTACCTTAAGGAAGATATAATTAAATAGAGCATATTTAATGGATAGAACATTAATATCATTAGGATTAATTCTCCCAAAATTGATATACCCCCGTAATTCCAATCAAAATCCTATCAGAGTTTTAAAATTCTGTTGGCTCGGCGCCTGTGGCTCAGCGGGCTAAGGCGCCAGCCACATACACCTGAGCTGGTGAGTTTGAATCCAGCCCCGGCCCACCAAACAACAATGACAGCTGCAACCAAAAAATGGCCGGGCATTGCAGTGGGCGCCTGTAGTCCCAGCTACTTGGGAGGTGGAGGCAGGAGACTCACTTAAACCCAGGAATTGGAGGTTGCTGTGAGCTGTGATGCCACAGCACTCTATCCAGGGTGACAGCTTGAGGCTCTGTCTCAAAAAAAAAAAAGAAATTCTGTACTGTCAATAACACGCACACATATATGAAGTTATTATAAGAAATATATTCTGGCTAAGGGTTTATCTTACCAATATTAAAAAGGCTTATAAAGTTATTCTGATTAAGATAGTGTCATACACAAATTGTCCACAATAGAACAGAATAGAGAACTCAGAAGCAGACAGCCACAGAACCCAAAATTAGACAAACCACATTGATATGTGGTTTAGCTGACAAAGCAGGGCAGTCCAAAAAGAATAGATTTTAATTATTACATTATTCTGGAACTATCATTATACCATATGAGGAAAAAATGAAGTTAGATTCTCTCACACTATTTATATTTATAATATGTTCTAATGATATCTTTTAGATGGATTAAAGACTTAAACAAGAAAGCTAAAACTCAAAACTTTTATTTATTTATGTATTTATTTATTTTAAGACAGAGTCTCACTATGTTGCCCTCAGTAGAGTGCCAGGGTGTCACAACTCACAACAACCTCAAACTCTTGGGCTTAAGTAATTCTCTTGCCTCAGCCTCCCAAGTAGCTGGGACTACAGGCACCCGCCACAATGCCCAGCTTTTGTTGTTGTTGTTGTTGTTGTTGTTATTGTTGTTCAACAGGCCTAGGCTGGGTTTGAACCTGCCAACCCCAATGCATGTGGCCAGCACCCCAACCACTGAGGTATGGGTGCCAACCCTAAAACTTAAAACTTTTAGAATAAAATATAGGAGACTCAGCTTCTGTGGCTATCTTTTTTTTTTTTTTTTTTTTGTAGCAACCTTCTGTGGCTATCTTAAAAAATAAAAATTTAAGACTCAGCACCTGTGGCTCAAGTGGCTAAGGTGCCAGACACCTGAGCTGGTGGGTTCGAATCCAGCCCGGGCCCATCAAACAATGATGGCTCCAGGCAGCACCTGTGGCTCAAAGAGTAGAGCACCAGCCCCATATACCAGAGGTGGCAGGTTGAAACCCAGCCCCGGCCAAAAAAACCCTGCAACAACAACAACAAAAAAAAATAATGACGGCTGCAACCAAAAAATAGCTGGGTGTTGTGGTAGGCACCTACAGTCCCAGCTACTTGGGAGGCGGAGGCAGGAGAATTGCTTGAGCCCAGGAGTTGGAGGTTGCTGTGAGCTGTGATGCCATGGCACTCTACCCAGGATGACAGCTTGTGGGTCTGTCTCAAAAATAAATAAATAAATAAAATAAAAATTTAAGATTTAAAAAAATGTTCTGTTATCATAGGACTCTGGGAGTCCAAGGTGGGTAGATTGCTTGAGCTCAGGAGTTTGAGACCAGCCTAAGCAAGAGTAAGACCCCTCTCTCTCTAAAACTACCTTGGTGTTGTAGAGGACAGCTGTAGTCCCAGCTACTTGGGAGGCTGAGGCAAGAGGATTGCTTGAGGCCAAGAATTTGAGGTTGCTGTGAGCTATGACACCATGGCACCCTAACAAGGGGGAAAAAGTGAGACTCTTAGCAGGGTGCGGTGGCTCACACCTAAAATCCTAACACTTTGGGAGGCTTAGGTCAGTGCATAGCCTGAGCTCACCTGTTCAAGACCCGCCTGAGCCAGAGTGAGACCTCATCTCTAAAAATAGCCAAGTGTGAGACTCTGCCTCAAAAAGAAAAAAAAAAAAAATAGGGGCAGCACCTGTGGCTTAAAGGAGTAGGGCGCCGGCCCCATATATCGGAGGTGGTGGGTTGAAACCCACCCCCGGCCAAAAAACTGAAAGAAAAAAAAAAGTAGAAAAAGTGAGACTCTGTCTCAAAACAATTTTTTTTAATTTTAAAAAAAGAAACTATGGGACAGCACCTGTGGCTCAATGAGTAGGGCACCAGCTCCATATACTAAGGGTGGTGGGTTCAGACCTGGCCCCAGCCAAACTGCAACAAACAATAGCCGGGTATTGTGGTGGGTGCCTGTAGTCCTAGCTATTCAGGAGGCTTAGGAAAGAGAATCACCTAAGCCCAAGAGCTGGAGGTTGCTGTGTGCTGTGATGCCATGGCATGCTACTGAGGGTGACAAAATGAGACTCTGTGTCTAAAAAAAATGTGAGAACAATGTAACCTAGATAAATTGTATCCTCATATTAATTTGAATAAAGTTTAAAATAAATAAATAAAAACTTTTTTAATAAAGAAAATAAAATATAAGAGAAATATTTTATTTTTTAAATTATTTTTTATTAAATCATAACTTTGTACATTGATGCATTTATGGGGTTCAGGGTACCACTTCAAGATACAATGTGAAATGCTTACACGGAACTAAGTAACACATCCTTCACAATTATACTCATTTCTTAATAGTTTTGAAATGTACTGTTGTATCATGTACATTAGGTGAGGTCCCCCCAAATACCCTCCCTACTCCCACAGCCCCTCTCTCCTCCCCTCTCTCGTTTCTTCCCTTCTATTTTCTGGACTATAGTTATGTTTTGCCACTCATATGAGTGTGTAGGTGGTTACATATTGATTTCATAGTAGTATTGAGTACATTGGGTACTTTCTTTTTCCATTCTTGAGATACTTTACTAAGAAGTATGTTCCATCTCCATCCAGGTAAACATAAAAGATGTGAAGTCTCCATCTTTTTATAGCTGCATAGTATTCCATGGTGTACATACACCACAATTTGTTAATTCATTCATGGGTCGATGGGCCCTTGGGCTGTTTCCATGTCTTGGCTATTTTGAATTGGGCTACAATAAACATTCTGGTGCAAATGTCTTTGTTGTAAAATGATTTTTGATCATCTGGGTATATACCTAGTAGAGGAATTGCAGAATCAAACGGTAGGTCTACTTTTAGTTCCTTCAGCCTTCTGCAAACTTCTTTCCAAAAAGGTTGTATTAGCTTGCACTCCCACCAGCAGTGTAGAAGTGTTCCCTTGTCTCCACATCCACGCCAACATCTGTAGTTTTGGGATTTTGTGATGTAAGCTACTCTTACTGGAGTTAGATGATATCACAAAGTGGTTTTTATTAGCATTTCTCTGATGATTAAGGATGATGAGCATTTCTTCATGTGTTTATAGGCCATGTGCCTGTCTTCATCAGAGAATTTTCTGCTCAAGTCTCTTGCCCACATACAAATGGGGTTATTTATCTTTTTCTTATTGATTAGTTTGAGTTCTCTGCAGATTCTTGTTATCAGACCTTTGTCAGAAGCACAACCTGCAAAAATCTTCTCCCATTCTGAAGGTTGTCTGTTTGCTTTACTTGGCTGTGCCCTTGGCTGTGCAAAAACTTTTTAATTTGATCAGATTCCAGTAATGTATTTTTGGTGTTGCTTCAATTGCCCGGGGGGTCCTCCTCATAAAATATTCTCCCAGGCCAATTTCTTCAAGCTTTTTCCCTGCACTCTCTTCTAGTATTTTTATAGTTTCATGTCTTAAGTTTAAATCTTTTATCCAGTGAGAATCAATTTTTGTTAATGGTGAAAGGTGGGGGTCCAGTTTCATTCTTCCACAGGTCACCAGCCACTTCACCCAGCACCATTTATTAAATAGAGAGTCTTTCCCTCACTGAATATTTTTGATAGGCTTGTCAAAGATAAATGGTGATAAGTAGCTGGGTCATCTCTTGGTTCTCTAATCTGTTCCATAAATCTACCACTCTGTTTTTGTGCCATTACCATGCTGTTTTGATCACTATACATTAATAGTATAGCCTAAAGTCTGGTAATGTGATACCTCCTGATTTGTTTTTATTTCTGAGTTATGTACTCGGTAATTGAGGTTTCTTCTTTTTTCTTTTTTAGAGATAGAGTCTCACTTTATTGTCCTCGGTAGAGTACTGTGGCATCACAGCCCACAGTAACCTCCAGCTCTTGGGCTTAGGTGATTCTCTTGCCCTAGCCTTCCGAGTAGCTGGGACTACAGGTGCCCACCACAACACCTGGCTATTTTTTTGGGGCAGTTTGGCCATGGCTGGGTTTGAACCCACCACCCTTGGTATATGGGGCCAGCACCCTACCCACTGAGCCACAGGTGCTGCCCGGTTTTTTCTGATTCCATATAAATGAAGTACTATTTTTTTCAAGTTCTTTAAAGTATGACAATGGTGCTTTAATAGGGATTGCATTATATCTGTAAATTGCTTTGGGCAGTATGGACATTTTAACAATGTTGATTCTTCCCAGCCATGAGCATGGCATTGTTTTTCCATTTGTTAACATCTTCAGCTATTTCTTTTCTTAGAATTTCATAGTTCACTTTAGAGAGATCTTTCACGTCTTTCATCAGGTAAATTCCCAGATATTACATCTTCTTTGGCACTATTGTAAAAGGAATAGAGTCTTTGATTGTTTTTTCAGCTTGATTATTGTTAGTGTATATAAAAGCTACTGACTTGTAAGTATTTATTTTGTATCCTGAGATGCTGCTGTATTCCTTGATCACTTATAAGAGTTTTGAAGTTGAGTCCCTGAGTTTTTCCAGTTATAGGATCATATCATCAGCAAAGAATGAGAGTTTGATCTCCTCTGACCCTATTCAGATACCCTTGATAACCTTTTCTTGCCTGATTGCAATGGCTAAGACTTCCATTGCTATGTTGAATAGCAGTAGAGACAGTGGGCATCCTTAACTTATTCCTGATTGGAGTGGAAATGTTTTCAATTTTACACCATTCAATATGATATTGGCTGTGGGTTTGCTGTAGATGGCCTCTATTAGTTTAAGAAATGTCCCTTCAATGCCTATTTTCTTAAGAATTCTGATCATCAAAGGATACTGGAAAGACGTTTTCTGTGTCAATTGAGAGAATCATATAGTCTTTGTTTTTTATTTTATTGATGTGATGTATTATATTTATAGATTTGTGTATGTTGAACCAACCCTATATCTCTGGAATAAAACCAACTTGATCATGGTGTATAATTTTTTGATGTGTTTTTGAATTCTGTTTGCTAAGATCTTATTGACTATTTTTGCATTGATATTCATTAATGATATTGGTCTATAATTTTCTTTCTTTGTTGGATCCTTTCCTGGTTTGGGGATCAGGGTGATATTTGCTTCAAAGAATGTGTTTGGGAAGTATTCCTTCTTTTTCTATGCTTTGGAAAAGGTTGTATAATAATATAGGTACTAGTTCCTCTTGAAAGGTTTGATAGAATTCAGATGTGAAGCCATCTGGTCCTGGACTTTTCTTTTTAGGGAGATTTCGTATTATTGATGTTATTTCAGTGGTTGATATAGATCTATTAAGATTTCTAATTCTTTCTGGTTGAATCTAGGAAGGTGGCATGCATCCAGGTATTGGTCCATTTCCTCCATATTTTCATATTTCTGGGAATAGAGATTTTTGTAGTAATTATGAAGGATTTTTTTGAATTTCTGAAGTGTCTGTTGTTATTTCTCCTTTATTGTTTCTGATAGATGATATTAGAGATTTTACTTTTCTATTCATGGTTAGGTTGGCCAAAGGTTTATCAATTTTGTTAACCTTTTCAAAACTTTTTGTTTCATTGATCTTCTGAATTATTCTTTTGTTTTCAATTTCATTTAATTCTCCCCTAATTTTTGGTTATTTCTTTTCTTCTGCTGGATTTGGGGTTGCAATATTCTTCCTTTTCCATTTGCTTAAGATGATCCATTAAGTTGCTGGCTTCCTCTCTTTCTGTTTTCTTGATGAAGGCTTCCAATGTTGTAAATTTCCCTTTTAGGACTGCCTTTGCAGTATCCCACAGGTTTTGATAATTTGTGTCTTTGTTATCATTTTGTTCCAAAAAATTTGGTGATTTTCTTCTTAATCTCATCTTTGACACAGTTATTATTCAGCCTAAAATTATTTAGCTTCCATGACTTTGTCTGAGTATGAAGATTCTCATTGCTGTCAAGTTCAACATTTATTCCATGGTGGTCCGAGAAGATACAAGGAATAATTTCTACATTTTTTAATTTGCTGAGGTTAGACTTGTGTCTTAGGATATGATCTATTTTGGAGGATGATCCATGGGCTGATGAGAAGAATTTATGTTCAGTTTTATTAGGGTGAAATGTTCTGTAGAGGTCTCTAAAGCCCATTTGTTTTAGGGTCAGGTTTAAGTCTAATGTTTCTTTGCTTAGTTTCTTCTTGGAGGCTCTAGCCAAAACTGTCAAAGGGATGTTAAAATCTCCAACTATTACAGCGCAGGAAGATATCAAGTTGTTCATATCCATTAGGGTCTGCTTTATAAATTGAGGAGCATTCTAGTAGGGTGCATAAATGTTAATTATCCAAAATCCCTTCATGTTGAGTGTTTCCCTTGACAGATATGTAGTGACCTTCTTTGTCTTTCTTTATCTTTGTTAGTTTAAAGCCAATTGCGTCTACTACTAAAATTGCAACCCCTGCTTTTTTCTGGTTTCCATTTGCCTGTATAATACAAGTCCATCCCATCACCCTGCGTCTGTTTTTATCCTTTAAGGTAAGGTGAGATTCTTGTATACAGCAGATATCCAGTCTGAGTTTATGTATCCGGTCAGCCAGTCTGTGCCTCTTTAGAGGACAATTTAAACCATTCACATTGAGAGAATTGATAAGCCTGGTTGTGTTTTGGGTGTCATGATTTTTGGATATCCAGTGGACATTTTTAATCCTTTCACCATTGTGGAAGTTGGGTTTTGTTCAAAAATTTCTGGGTGAATTTACTTTGGAGGTAGAGCATTGCGTTGGTCATCGTGGAGAATAGGTCTGAGAATATCTTGGAGAGCTGGTTTAGTTATGGCAAATTTCTTCAACATGTCTATGTCATTAAAGTATTTGATTTCTCCATCATAAATGGAACTCAGTTTAGCTGAATAGAAAATCCTAGGCTGGAACTTGTTTTGTTTTAGGAAACTGAAGGCTGTTGACCATCCTCTTGTGGCTTGAAACATTTCAGCTGAGAGAACTGCAGTCATTCTGATATTTCTTCCTTTGTAGGTGATGCTTTTCTTACATCTGGCTTCTTACAGAATTTTCTCCTTCATCTTAACTTCAGAAAAGTTAATCACAATGTGTCTAGGAGATGCTTCATTTGGATTGAGTCTTGCTGAGGTTCTGAAACTGTCTGCTATCTGAAGTTCTGTATCTCATGCAATGCCTGGGAAATTCTCCTCCAAAATCTATTGAAGTAGAGCATCTGTACCTTTAGGACTATCCTTTTCTCCTTCAGGAATTCCTATAAGATGAATGTTTGATCTTTTGGAGTGATCCCACAACTCTCTCAGGGAATGATCATTTCTTGCTCTCCATTTGTCTGCCTCTCTGAGCATTTGGGAATGTTCAAAAGCTTTGTCTTCATTTTCAGAGATCATTGCTTCTGCCTAGTCAACTCTGTTACTGAGGGATTCTACTGTAATTTGGAGCTCCTCAACTAACTTTTTTGTTTCCTTGAGCTCTGCTACCTGTTTTCTCATCATGTCCATATCTTTGGTGACTTGGGCTTTGAATTCATTAATTTCTTGAGACAACTTTAGAACTACTCTTTGGAATTCAATTTCTACTTTTCTTCCATTCTATTTATCTTATTTGCCACCCATATTCTGAATTTGATTTCTGACATTTCTGCCATTTGTTTATCCATGGCATCTTCAGTTGTATCTCCTTTGTCATTTCTTGGAGGGGTTGATCTACTCTGGTTATTCATGCTACCAGAGCTCTTCTGTTGGGTCCACATCATGTTTATTTTCCACCATTTGGTCATTAGAACTGGTAGGGTGATATTGAATTGAGTTCCCGTGTAGTAGAGATAGCCCCTTACCAAAGCACTAGGTTTTGTAATTGTGGCTTATCTCCTACAACCTTACGAAGTCCCCTTTCAGAGTTTTGGCTGGAGACTCTGAGGACCTACTTGGTGAGACAGTGCAAGCTAGCTCTGTTTTGATATCAGCCAACCTCTACCCTATACTAAGAAACCACAATATTAGGTTTAAATCTCAACTATGAAGAGATACAAACAGCTGTGGTGCCTAGCCCCCACCCTTCAGTTCTTTTCTGCTACAGAACTTCGAAGGTCCCCGAGTGGACAGCCCCAGACACAGGTTCCAACCAAATTGTCTCAAGGCAGTGTAAACCCTGCC
This sequence comes from Arctocebus calabarensis, assembly GCA_963573935.1. Classification (NCBI taxonomy): domain Eukaryota; kingdom Metazoa; phylum Chordata; class Mammalia; order Primates; family Lorisidae; genus Arctocebus; species Arctocebus calabarensis. The sequence continues at coordinate 3,817 of CAUYON010111250.1, read as the reverse complement.
CAACAGAGAGGGATTCAAGGGTCTCCAACAGCACAATTGGAGCCAGGGATCCATACTACCACCTGCCAGACTCAGTCCACACTGTTGTCCGTTTCTCTGCTCACAGGCCCAGCTGGAGCCAGGGGCCATACCCCCACCTACTGGTTTCAGTCCACATCCAGCTAGCCTCTGCTTGCTGGACCAGTTGGAGTCAGGGGACCTCGCCCCTGCCTGCCAGTCTCAGTCCACTGCCTGGCAAGCCTCTGTTCACAGGCTCTGTTGGAGTCAGGGCACCAGCCCCATCCTCAGGTCTCAGTCCACACACAGCTAGCCTCTGCTTGCCAGACCAGTTGGAGTCAGGGGACCATGTGCCCAACCTGCCAGCCTCAGTCCACTGTCTGGCAAGCCTCTGTTCACAGGCTCTGTTAGAGTCAAGGCACCGCACTCCACCCACAGGTCTTAGTCCTCACCTGGTAAGCCTCTGCTCATCAGCCCTGCTGGAGACAGTGGACCACTCCCTAGCCCTCAGGTCTTAGTTCACACCCAGTAAGCCAGGCTCAAAGGTTCTGTTAGAATCAGGGGACCATGCCCTTGCTCTCAGGTTGCAGTCCACACCTATCAAGCCTCTGCTAGCAGGCCCAGCAGGGATCCCTGTCTGCCCAGCTCAGTCCACACAGGACAGCCACTCTCCTTTTGTGGGTGCCATCAGAGCCAGGGATTCTGCACCCCATCCCACCAGACACAGCCCAAATGGAGGGTCAACACTACCACTGGCTGGGCATAGTCATAACCAGGGGACTTGCTCCTCCTCCTGCCGAGTGTCCCTTTCTTCCCTGTTAATCTCAGATTCCGTCCTGATGGTTGGCAGTCCACACTATGCCCAGTTCTCTCAGGACAGGACCAAACACTCTGTGCTCTGCAGGAGGCAGAACTTCAGGCAGCCATGCGAAGGAGAAAGGGTGGACTGAGAGTTTGGATTTGTGGGGGAAAATATCTGTTCAATTTTATGCCTGGTGGGGTGGTATCCAGATTCATAAGTGGGAGCTCCCTTGAAAAAGAGACTTGGAGTTTAGCGACTATCCCTAGTGAGGTAAAATGAGAGGTCTTTTGTTCCCTGCTGTTTGCAGATAGCCTGTGGCAGGCCCCCTGCTTGGGGGAGGGGTCTCCCATCCTCTAGTCCATAGGCTTTGTACGTGAAATTTGTTTTCTTAAATGCTCTTCATTGGAGTTACAGCTTGCCGAACTTCTTTCTTGGCTCAGCTCCCCATCTTTGGCTTCATAGAGTCTGATTCCATCCTGTTTTTCTTCCTCTGCTCAGGAGCCTCTGCTGCTCAGTCAGCCATCTTCCCAGAATTCCCCCCAGGAAAAATATTTTAATGGCAAAGGTTAGGGAGGAGGAAAGATTTCCTAAACAAAACACAAAGTTTGCTAGTCATAAAATAAAAGATTAGTAAGTATAACTACATTAAAATTAAGAATTTCTGTTCAGTCTCGGTGCCTGTGGCTCAAGCGTCTGAAGCGCCAGCCACATGCACCTGAGCTGGTGGGTTCAAATCCAGCCCAGCCTACCAAATAACAATGATGGCTGCAACCAAAAAATAGCTGGGCATTGTGGCAGGGGCCTGTAATCCCAGCTACTTGGGAGGCAGAGGTAGGAGAATCACTTGAGTCCAGCAGTTGGAGGTTGCTGTGAGCTGTGATGCCACGGCACTCTACCCAGGGTGACAGCTTGAGGGTCTGTCTCAAAAAAATAAAAAAGAATTTCTGTTCTTCAAAAGACACTATATAGAAAATGACAAGACAAATCATTACTATATTTCCAACTCATATGACCAGTAAAGAGTTGTTATCCAGAATAAATATTATAAGACATACTCACAAAGAAAATAAGTGACCCACAGCTACATATAACAATGTGGATACACTTTCTCAATATTGAGAAAAAAATTAAGTAATCAAAGATATAGCCTATATGATACTTCTTTATAAAGCTTAAGCAAAACCAAAATAATAAAGTATTATTTATTACTTTATTAAGGGAAAGAAATGACAAAAACAAAATTCAGTGTGGCCAAGTTACCTCTACAGGAGATCAGGAAAAAGCATATAGGGGTATGGATGATGTTCTACATCTTAAGTTGAATAAAGCAGTCATGCATGTTTATTTTGTTGTTGTGCTTCATAACATATTATGTATGTATATATTCAGGGTGGCCATAAAGTTGGTGTGCAATTTTAAATTGCACACGAACTTTATGGCCATCATGTATATATATCACATGTATTCATTTTCATATAAAAAATTTACAATAGCTTTTTTAAAAATGGCTAAGTAATAAATATGCCAAAACTAAAATGGCCGCTGTGATCAATACACTTTGACATCCACAGGCCTCTGTCCAGGCTGACAGGAAGCAGTCTGCATTCATTGAGTATGTAAGTCTTTCAGCCAGTTACAAATCAACCTAACGATGCTGTCAACTAGGCTATTTTTCTCAGCCACACATAAGGATATCAGGTTCCCTTGCTAAGTGCTCACAAACCATTTGTTTAATATTTCCTTCTAAACTTTGCGAGGGATCAATGTCAAGCACTTTTGAAAAGGTATTTTATCCATATGTGTTCTCAGGAAACACGAAATGTTAGCAACCTAAACACAGACAATGATGATTCATCACTTCCTAAAAGATTCCAGAAAGAAAGGGGGTGGGAGGAACCTCTTCTGTGCTTCAGTGCAATTGTCAGACTATACATATTGACTTTTCCCCATTCAGTGTCTTAGAAAATAAACCAGAAAACACAACTGTTCATTGAGTTTGTCTTTGATAACTACATTATAGTCATTTCCCTGTGGCATTAAGACTAAATTAGAACCACAATTGTGTTTATTTCCTAAATATTTTTAGCAGAGACATTTATTTCATTAAAAAAGCTATGGTTTCAGAAAAATAATAACCCCTTCCTTTATCTCACTGATTTTATTGAGGAATCATTTACATACCATAAGTTGCATCCATTCAAAGTATACAATTTAGTGAGTTTTGACAGTTGTATATGCCCATAAATCACCTCCACAGTCAAAATATATAACATTTTCTTTATCCCCCAAAGATTCCTCTTGCCTCATTATACTCCATCCCTCCCTCCATCTCCTAGTCAGACTACCCATCTTCTTTTTGTCTGTACGTTAGTTTGCATTTTATATAAGGATAATCATACAGTGTATGCTTCTTTTGTGCCTAGCTTTTTTCAATCAAGTTTTGAGATTCATCCATGTTGTTCATATCAGTTGTGAATTTCTTTCTTTTTTTTAAGTTTTTTTTTATTTTATTTATTTATTTTGGTACAGGAGTCTTAAGCTGTCACCCTGGATAGAGTGCTATGGCATCACAGCTCACAGCAACCTCAAACTCTTGGGCTTAAGGGATTCTCTTGCCTCAGCCTCCCTAGTAGCTGGGACTACAGGTGCCTGCCACAACACCCAGCTATTTTTTGATCGTAGTTGTCATTGTTGCTTGGCAAGCCTGGGCTGGATTCAAACCCGCCAGATCCAGTATATGTGGCTGGTGCCCTAGCCGCTTGAGCTACAAGCACCAAGGAATGAGTTTCTTTTTATTTCTGCATAATAGTATATTGTGTGGATATGTCACTTTTTTTTGTTTTGTTTTAGAGACTGGGTCTTTTTTTTTTTTTTTGAGACAGAGCCTCAAGCTGTCACCCTGGATAGAATGCTGTGGCATCACAGCTCACAGCAACCTCCAATTCCTGGGCTCAAGTGAGTCTCCTGCCTCTGCCTCCCAAGTAGCTAGGACTACAAGCACCCACCACAACGCCTGGC
>CAUYON010111248.1:0-13959 GCA_963573935.1 Arctocebus calabarensis | reverse complement strand
CTTAGCAAAGTATCTCAAGAATGGAAGAAAAAGTATCCAATGTACTCAACCCTAATATGAAACTAATTTATAGCTTTCATATGAAGGCTAAAACCCAATTATAGCACAAGAATACAGGGAAAAGGAAAAGGGAGGGGAGGGCAGGGGGGGAAATGGGTGGAGGGAGGGCAATTAGTGGGACCACACCTACGGTGCATCTTAGCAGGGTACTGGTGAAACTTACTAAAGGTAGAGTATCAATGTCTTTATATAGTGATCAAGAAAATGCCATGAAAGCTATCTGTAACAGTATGATCAAAATATTTCTGATTGTATATGAAGCACATTGTGCCCTATGATTGCACCAAAGTACACAATTATGATTCAATAAAATTATTAAAAAAAAAAAAAGCCTTGAGTTGTCCATTTTTCTTTCCAATGGTAACTGCTATCCTCAATTTTGATTAATCTTGTCTGTGCTATTTATTATCATATGTATTGATTCCTAAATAATATAGTGATTGGTTTTATATGGTTTGGAACTTTGTTTATTCTGTTTGGGGTTTATTGAATTTTTTTCAATCCAAAGGTTTATAAGTCTGAATAAAAAATTTGGAAATTTTGAAAAAAAAAAGATGCAATGCCTCCAGATTTGTTCTTTATGCTTTGGTTTGGGGGACTCTTTTTTTATTCCATATGAAATTTAGGATGTTTTCCTAATTCTGTGAAAAATGACATTGATATTTTATAGAAATGGAATCTGTAAATCAGTTTGGGCAGTATGGATGTTTTAATAATAAAAATTCTTCTAGTCCTTGAATATGGAATAGTTTTTCATTTGTGTCAGCAAGGATTTCTTATATCAGTATTTTGTAGTTTTCCGTGCAGAGAATTTTTACCTCCTTCTTTGAGTGTTTTCTTAGATATTTTATTTTTTTGAGGCTGTCATAAGTGGTGTTGAGTTTTAATTTCATTCTCAGGTTGGCTCTTATTAGCATAAGATTCATGTATATTAATTTGGTAACCTGAGACTTTACTAAATTTGTTTATAAATTCTAGGAGATTTGTAGAGAAATATTTAAGGTATATTTAAGATATGATACAAGATCATATCAGCAGCAAATGTAGATAGTTTCACTGTCTGTTTTCTGATTTGGATGCCTTTATTATTTTCTTCTTTATTTCTCTGGCCAGGACCTCCGTTACTATGTTGAGAAGAAGTAGTGAGTATTCTTCCAGTTTTGAAGGAGGATGCTTTCAGCTTTTCCCATGATCTTTTGCTTTTAATTGCAAATCTTGTGCTTTTGCTTTTAATTCTGTTTTTGTGTCAAATCCCTCTTGTTGATTTGCATATGTTTAACCACCCTTGCATTGTGGGATGAGACCCACTTGATTATGGACAATGATCTTTGGGTGAATGACAAAATCAAGATGAAAATCAAAAACATTTTTAATTTAATGAGAATGGTGACACAAGTTACCAAAATGTCATACAGACAGCAAAAATAGTATTAAAAGAATTTTATAGCACTAAATGCTTATATTAAAAGACAGATAACAAATAAACAATCTATTATCACACGTCAGGGAACTAGAAAAACAAAAACAAACCAAACCCAAAGTTAGCAGAAGACAAGAAAAAACAGAAATCAGAGCACAACTAAATATAATTGAATAAATAAATTAGCAATACAAAGGACCAATGAAACAAAAAGTTAATATTTTAAAAAGGTAAACAAAATTTATAGAACACTAGCTCTATTAACCAAGAAAAGAAGAAAGAAGATTCAAGTAAGTTCAACCAGAAGTAAACTAGGAGCTATTATAACCAATAAACACAGAAATATAAAAGATCATACAAGAATTATGAACATCTCTATGCCTATAAACAAAAAATTTCTTCTCATAAATTTTTGGAAACACAGAAATTCTCAAGGCCACATCAGAGAGAAATAGAAATCCTGTTCAGAAATAGAAATCCTGAACAAATCCTGAACTCCTGAGCAGTGAGATTACTAAGCAAACAATCTCCTAAGAAGAACAACAAAAGCCCAGGATCAGATTTATTCACAGCCAAACTCTACCAAACCAGTTGTCCCCAAAGACTGTGAGACGAGGAATCTTTTAAATCATTAGGCAAGTAAATTTTAAAATGGAAATCCTTTTTTTCCTCGGAATATTTTTTTTTTTTTCTTTTTGAGACAGAGCCTCAAGCTGTCGCCCTGGGTAGAGTGTCGTAGCATTACAGCTCACAGCAACCTCCAATTCCTGGGCTCAAGCTAGTCTCCTGCCTCTGCCTCCCAAGTAGCTGGGACTACAGGCGACCGCCACAATGCCGGCTATTTTTGTTTGGGTTGCAGCCGTCATTGTTGGTTGGCAGGCCCAGGCTATTTTTATCTTAAAAAAATGGATTCATCTTTTCATTCTAAAGATGTAAAGTATTTTTTTATGTTCTTTGCATTTTTCTGTTTCTTAAAATTTAACATTTTCATTTATTTGATCTGATTATTGTCATTCACTTAAAGGCTTTTCTCAACAGTTTGATAATTCTTCTTTTTTTCTTTTGCAGTTTTCAGCCAGGGTTGGGTTTGAACCCACCATCTCCAGCATGTGGGGCCGGCTCCCTACATCTTTGAGCCTCAGGCACCACCACTAGTTTGATAATTCTTGAGTGTTAATCATATTTGAAACAGTGAGACACTTAAAATTTTTCAAAATCCTGCTAGAGGGCCAGAATAGATACACTAGCTTTACTCACTGGAGAGTCAAGGTGAGAAAGGGTGCTGAAAATCTTACTATTCAAAATGTAAATTTTCTTCTTAAATTCTCTTTTTAGCACCCATTCTTAACTTTCTTTGTGCCTGATGTCTCTGGAGTCTTGGAAATCTCCCATTCAATTTCTCCAAAAGGGAATTATCTTTCCTCATACCTGATTATACGAGGGTAGGAGAAGGAATTTGATCCAACCTATCCATACTTTTGAAGATTAGTTTTCAACCAGTTCTTCCTTTTCTTAATCTTCATTTTAAATGCCTGCTTTCCACTAAACAAAATTTCTGAATTTCCCTGGGTTCTTTGGCTAAAAGTGACTTGCTTGAAATCATCTTCCTGCTATGAAGAACAGACTGTTTCAGCTTTCCTTGTTCTGTGTAATTAATTAACCCTCCTTTATTAGTTTTGTAACATTTTGTCATTGTTTTTTATTAGTCATCCTCTTTTTTACTCTTCTTGCTCTTGAACGTTTATAATTTCTCCCCCTATTCTGATGTTAGAGTTTATTTCATTTATTTATTTAAAATTTATTAAATCATAGCTGTGTACATTAATGCATTTATGGGGTACAATGTGCTAGTTTTATATACAATTTGATGTTACAATTTAATTGAAGGGGTGGAGTAGAGCAGATATCAATGTATGTTCTCAATGTGCTGTATTTATTTAGGTCAATTCACCTATTAGTTTTCTATGGCCTCCATGACATCATACCATAGTCTGAGTGATATAAATAACAAATTTATTTCTATACTATCCTGGAGGGTAAGAGATCACCATGTCCTCTGAGTCCGCTTCTTCTGATACATTTCTCCTTGGCTTGAAGATGGACATTTTCTCTTTCCTGTATCTTCTTGTGGTTTTTCCACTGTGTATGTCTATGTTCTAATATTTTTTTCTTATAAGGACACAAGTCATATTGAAAAAAGACCCACCTTAATGATTTCACATTAACCTAATTATCTTTTTAAATACCCTACCTCTAAATTCACTCATATTTGAAGTACTAGGTGTCAGGACATCAAACTATGAATTTCGGTGACAGAGTTCAGCCCATACCACTACCTATCTATGCTGGAATTTAAAATGACACAAAAACTGAAGGTTAGAGAATATTACCAGGATATTTGTCAGTACCTACAAATAGCATCAACAGAGAATAAGAAAGTCTAGAAAAGCAGGATGTACAGAGCCTCAAAAGTGTCCCCCATGGGGACAGACTATATATGATTAATCTCACTGTGTATAAAGGACAACACTCAAAATACTCAAAAATCAAAAGCTGAGACAGAGATATGAGTGCAAGTAGTCAAGGATCAATCCCATCTTAAAAAATTCCAACATTAGGGCGGCTCCTGTGGATCGAAGGAGCAGGGCGCCAGCCCCATATACTAGAGGTGGCGGGTTCAAACCCAGTCCCAGCCAAAAATTAAAAAAAAAAAAAATTCCAACATTATACCAGCAATACAGGTAAATATGAAATACCCAAAGGACTCATTTAGCAGTTTGAGTAAACTAGTAAAGTATCCTAGTAAAGATAGGATCAGTAACAACTGAAGAATGAGGTTAGAGAAGGGGAAAGCTAACTTGATTTTGTCACAGAAGATTTGATGTATAGCTGCTTACATTTCCAGCAACTGTTAACACTGAGTCTGTAAGAAGCGTTTTAGGTAACTACAGAGTTCAGAAGGGCATAAAGAAATGTTATATAAGTTATCCTAAGTAACTGACGCAATAAAACATTATAATTACACTAAGCTTACAGTGGTGACTCTCAAAGTAGATATGGGTTAAGAGGTAACATATTGAATCTTCTTAAGTATACTATGACACCATTATCCTAACTTTTTTTAGAATACATTTTCTATCTTGTCCTATCTCCAACTGATGAATCATATTATTGTTTATCCTAGGAAGAAAAATGTTGCATGTCTATGGTAAGTTACAATTTATTTCTGTAGCAATATTAGCTGCATATGCCTTCAAGTCATTAAAATAATGCTTAGCTAATGTGGTCTAAACTGTAATTCTATTATTCTATTTTTGTAAAATGAGGAATAACAATACAGAATGTTTGTGATTTCCTTACTACCACCACCAATATTTTACCTCATGTTAGAAAAAAAATAAGAAAGGGTTATTAAAATGCATTAATGTTCCTAATGACAGTGAGGCACTTATGTGAATATCAGCATTGACAAGTAAATGTAGTAAAAGCTGCCAAAATCAGAGTTACAATGCTTATGAAGATTTCAAATGTCTGACTGTGAATAAACCTGTGAAATTGCACAGGGTGCCTTAGGAGGCCATCTCCTGTCCCTTCCGTTAATCAGAAGAATGTCTAAGTCTAAATATTAACTGTTGAATTGCTTTACTCTCTTAGAGTATCTCAGGAGATGGCCACTATAAAAAAAAGGAAGCCAGGGCAGCACCTGTGACTCAAAGGAGTGGGGCACTAGTCCCATATGCTGGAGGTGACGGGTTTAAACCCAGCCCCGGCCAAAAACTGAAAAAAAAAAAAAAAAAAGCCAAATTCACAAAATCTGTGGCTTTTGGAGTAAACACAAAATGAGAATAAAAACTTTTCTGAGCATTAAAAATCAATCCTTCTGCTGAAAATGGAATATCTGACTCCTGTGTACATATGAGTAAAATGTCAAGATATATGTTTAACTTATTCACATTTTGCCATTAATTACACTTTTATGTGACATATATGTATTCTGAATTCCTAGTCATTAATTCTAACCTAGAAATTCGTATTTATTAAGATTAATTCAATTCTGCTTATGTATTTTATACATACATTATCCAAGTTTCCTAATTTAAAGTATACACATATTTCTATTAAGCATTTTCTCTTCAAATAACATTCCATATGAATATATATTTCAAGTGTTTAAGCTTTTTTTCCTACACGAAAATATATGTAAAATTTCTATAAATTATAAATGCTTTCTCAAATGTATAATAATTGGAAAGTCATGGTGAATTAGAAAGATTTCTGTAGTTGCGTATACCTTTCATGAAAAATTTAAAGTGATTTTGAAAGGGTTTTTACTTTTTTATACATTTTTTCCTTAAGAATATTTTATTTTCCCTTGCTTATTGAATATTCATTGACATTTGTGAAACAGAAAATGTAATTTGCCATACACTGTCAATCAAAGTCTGTTAGTTATACATTATTGCTTTAAAGCTTTTATTGATATCAAACAAATTACTATCTGTAGATAAATACTCTTTTATCAAAGAATGAATAATAGCAAAGCATTTAAAGTGAGACTGAATTCAAAATTGCTTCAGGCTACTAGAATAACCTGAGAAAATCCACTTGAATGGGGCTTTTAAATTAGAAGCCAAAATTCTTACAGAATATTGAGGAACTTCTCATCCATCTTCAAACACAAAATAAAATTATACAATTTGTCTTCTAGGGTCTTTATGTGATATATGTGTTATAAATACATATGATATTTCATGGCAATATTTTGACAGTTGAATAATAATGATTCCAAAAATTTAAAGAACAATTAAGGGAAAATCGCGAAGTCTGTACTGTACTCCAAACAATAGAGTGTGTTGGGAAGGAGGAAGGTGAGTGGCTGCAAGTTCAAGGTATTTAGCTATGTACCCATGAAGCATTCCCAGTCTTAAGAACCATTGCTTAGACATCCTGGTCTTTTCTCTCCTTTTCCATTCCTTAAATCTAGATATTACTCTAAGATCCATGATCACTCATCACCTTCTAGAATACTGTTACTTTTTCTGCATAGTTGATAGTTGCTCCTTATATCTCTTACCCTTTAGCCCAACATCATGACCTCCTCATAGCAACAATAATTACTTATTCCTCTAAATTGCATAAACTAGAGGAATTTTACCAGTTGTGTCTCACTTTCTTGTGACTCGAAATGCTTTCTGTCCATAGTATAATCTCAAGTGATGATTAATGGGTACTAAATTCAGTCCAGCAGGGATAGGACAAAAGTTTTATTTTAAGTCACCAGACAATACATTTTATGTCTCTCAGGACACCGTGATCTATTTTAGGTTCTACTACAGAAGCTAATATTTATTCTGCCAATTTTTGCTTCATCTTAATTCATAAGCAACTTTGAATCTTATATTTAAAAAACTTCTCTCAAGGAGAAATAGAAATTCTTCTGTAGAAATTCATAGAATGTAATAGGTTTTATAAGACAAAGAGATTATGCATTTAGAACACTTATACACACATGTCATGAAGTTTTTATGGGTTAAAAGGAATTTATGTAAACTTAACACATAGAAAGAAATCATCATATTTTATGTGTCCAATAGGTTCTTTTCTTACAGAAATTTTCAGTGATTTTAAAATGTTAATCGGCATTGTGACTATTTATGTGGGTTTAGGGTATGTCTCATTTTCCAAGTGTACCTCAGTAGATTAGGAAATTTGGATTACCATTTCAAGAAACATAATATAGAAAAGGCTTTCCAAAATTTTCTGTCCTGCAAAGACATTACATGCTTCAAATAATTCAGAAAACACCACCTTATGAAACAAAAGCTAAAATAATCAACTTAAAGTAAACGAGAAAGGCAATTTGCTTATACTTTTGCCCTGATGTCATGTCTCATCAGGGCACACTCCAAACATTAATTGTGATAAAATCTACAGACTGACCAAATAGCATTTAGATAATGAATGTTTGGAAAATACAACTTTTCAATATTTACTGACCACTGTATTCCAGTGTTAAATCTTCTATGAAATAGATAATTTTCTCAGCTCTATCATTGCCTAATGAAAATCCCCGACGCTAAGTGGAATAGCCATGTGACTTGTCTTGGCAAATGATGTGTGAACAGATGTTGCATGTCACTTCCTGTTGTCATTCTGTATTGATTTTTAATTCAATTTCATTGGGATCAAAGAATGAACTTTGTGTAATATGAATTCTTAAATTACTTAAAGTGTTTTTAAAAATATAGTCTATGTTCTGTGGGTACATTAAAATAACGTGTTCTGCACTTGCTAGATGGACTGTTCTATAAATGTATATTAGAGTCTGTTGGTTGATAGGGTAGATGAATTCTTTTGTTGAGAAAGGAGTATTTAAATAAGTAGGTATAATATATAAGTGTCTCTATCTACTTTCAGTTTTATCAAATTGCTTTACATATTTGGCATCTCTGTTACTTGGCACTTACACATTTTAGGATATCAATGCGTTTTTGGTGATTAATCCTTTTATCTTTATGTAATATCCCTCTCTGTCATTGATGGTATTTTTCTTTGCTCTGAAGCCAATTAGTACTCTGTTTTGATTCATTCTTGTATAAAACACCTTTTAAAAACTTTTTTTTAACGTTTAACTTGCCTACATAATTACACTGAAGTGAATTTCTCACAGACAGAAGGAGTCAACTTATGTTCATTAATATATTCTGCTAATTCTTTTAATTGGTTGGTTAGGCTGTTTACGTTTAATGTAATTATTGGTAAGTTAGTTTTATGGCTATAATTTTTGTGTGTGTCCTGAGGGCTTTTTCTTGTTTCTTTATCATCTTTTTTCTGTTTATCTGTGGGCCATTTTTCATTTTAATTTCTCTACAGTGTTTTGGAGTATATTTCTTTGTAAAGAATTTTTTAGTTATTATTCTATATATTATGCACACATGACTTATCATAGTACTCTGGTTTCATCATTTTACCAATTTAGATGAAGTATAAAATTTGTACTTTATCTCCTTTGCCTCTCCATTTATAATAAACTTATGTATTTAATTTACATACATTTCTAGTCATAGCCTGAGATTGTTGCAATTTTTGCTTCCAATATTGAATATAACTTAGAAACTCAAAAGAGAATAAAAATATATTGAATTTAAGTCTACTTTTTCATACCATATACATTCTCTTGTTCAATGTTCTTATGTTCCTTCTTGTATTATTTATTTTGGTTTAGAGAATGTTTTAGGTATTCTTTTAGAATAAACCTTGTGGTGACAAAGTGTTAGTTTTATTTCATCTGAGAATGTTTTGATTTCTCTTTCATTCCTGAAGGATATTTTTACTAAATGTAGGATTCTGAATTGAAAATTATTTTCTTTCAGCACTTGAAAAATACTAGGCCAGGAGTGATGCCTCATGCCTATAATCTTATATTTTGGGAGACAGGAGGATCACCTAAGATCAGGAATTTGAGAGCATTCTGAGCAACATACCAAGATGTCATGTCTTATGAAAAAAAAGGCAGAAAAATGCTAAACCATATTTAATGAGATATCACTGTTATTTGAATTTTTTTTTTTTTACAGGGAAGGGATACTTTTTTCAATATTTTTCTTTTTTGTCTTTACTCTTGGGCTCTAATGATCCTTTTGACCACAGGCCCACCATACCACCCAACTATTTTTAGACAGGTTCTTGCTCAGGCTAGTCTCGAAATCCTGAGCTCAGGCAATCCACTTGCCTTATCCTCAGAGAGTGCTAGCATTACAGACATGAGCCACTGTGTTTAGCCTTGACTTTAATTTTTATATACTTGACCACCATGCATTTTGGTGTGAATTTCCTTTATTTTATCCTGTTTGAAGATAGCTTAGTTCCTTGAATCTGAATGTTTACATGATTTTCCAAATTTTGAAAATTTTCAGTCATCATTTCTCTGAGTACTTTTTCAGTTTCACACTCTTTCTCTTCTGATTCTAATGGGATTCAACAGCTCAAAGTCGTTTTTTTTTTTTTTTTTTTTGTTAAAGTCTCACCATTTAGGTTTTGGTTTTTCAGTTAGTTTTAAACTGTTGTTCAGCCTCAATAATTTTTATTTCTCTGTCTTCCAGTTAATTGATTCTTTGCACTCTCTAATTTTCTATTGAGCTAATCCATGTCATTTCTGTTTCAATTTTTATATTTTTCTGTTCTAAAGTTTTCATTTGGGCCCACAGCCCAGTGGTTAGGGCACAAGCCACAGGCACCAGGGCTGGAGAGTTCGAACCCGGCCAGGGCCTGCTAAACAACAAAGACAACAATAACAAAAAAAATCTGGGCATTGTGGTTGACACTTGTAGTCCCAGCTACTGGGAGGCTGAGGCAAGAGAATCACTTAAGCCCAAGAGTTTGAGGTTGCTGTAAGCGGTGACACCACTGCACCAACAGAGGGTGAAATAGTGAGACTCTGTCTCAAAAAATAAATTAATAAATAAAATAAAGTTTTTATTTGGTACTTGTTATGTTTCATTTATGTGCTGATATTTCTGTTCATGTCTTTATTTGTACCAACTATGTTTATAGTTGCTTACTGAAGTATTTTTATAATGGATGCTTTAAACATCTCTGACACATTGGTGCAGGAAATCTTCGTCGTTTTTGCTATTACAAATATTTAAAATTGAAACCTATGTGGCACTAGCCACATACACTGGGGCTGGCAGGTTTGAATCCAGCCCAGGCCTGCTAAACAATAATGACAACTGCAACAAAAAATAGCTGGGTGTTTTGGTGGGCGCCGGCAGTCCCAGCAACTTGGGAGACTGAGGCAAGAGAATCACTTAATCCCAAGATTTGAAGGTTGCTATGAGCTGTACGCCAGCCATGGCACTCTGCTGAGGGTGACAAAGTGAGACTCCGTCTCAAATAAAAAAAAATTCCAAGCCTATAGTTCTAGTGCTGCTGATGCTGTATGTCTAGTGAACTGCTAATAAAACCAGCCATGTTAGACTTCTTGGACCTGTTTAATTCTTCCTTATCCACATATGTAGGAGAGAGCCAGGGATATGTGTCATGACAATTTCCTCTACTTCTATTTTGTTCCTATGATCTCTTTGCCATATTTCTACTATATTGTTTGCTCCAACAGCTTCTAGACTTCTCCATTTACTTACCCATCACCAAGATTACTACTTTGGCTGACAAAACTGCTGAATATGGTTTGTTTGGGTGTTTACTTTGCCTTTTACTTAGAAGCAAATGAGTTTCTATAGTGGCAAAACCAAGGGTCTTCAGGGTCTTGCTCATCCTGAGCTCATGACTGACGTAGGGGAATGAGATCAGCTGCCTGCAAGAATCAAAAGGATTCTCATTGTATTTACCCAAAGTTCAGCAATTTCTCCTGAATTAATACATCTCATTTAGTTTTTTGTCATAGTGAATTTCCTGAGCCCTGAAATATTCGTTTTTGAAAATATGTTTCAGTTTTATAGATTTCTTTTCCCTTCACACTGCCATTCCTAGAAAATCTGTCAGATTTGTCCTATTGTACTTATTCTTTTTATTCAGGTAGCACTTCTGAAAAATACAAAGCACTTCAGGAATTTGTGTGTTATCCTTGTGCAGGGGCCATGCTAATCTCAGTAGCAATCCAATTTTAGTATATGTGCTGCAGAAGCAAGCACTATTATACTTATTTTTAAACTCATTCCTACTTTAAGTGGATGAGGCATGGTCATAGCAGTAATGAACTTCATTTTATAACATAAAGAATGGTTATATTTTATCTATTTACATATTGCAGCCAACAAAATTTTTACCTTTCTTATTGATATAACCTTAGCTAATTTATCTTCATAATTAGCAGCATCTGTGATGAGGTTGATGCCAGACAAAGATTCTTGACCTGAATCTGATGGATATAGAGAAAAAAAGTTTATTATTTACTATATGAAAAAAATATCTTCACATATAAAATCAAGCCCCTAAAATAAGCAGCAAAACTCCCTCTAAAATACTGAGAAAGTGAATATTATCTAGGAAAAGAATATATGGTTTAGAAAAATTAAAAACCAATCAAATTGATCTGCTTTATCTGAATAGCTTATATGGGTATATTTTTTCTATTTCCTGATTCTTTTAACTCAACTCGCAAGCCCTATTCTTTATTACCTTTTCAATGTACATATATAGATTAGTCAGTAAATTCTCTGTGGGGAAAATGGAAGATGAAGGAAAATTATACATAAACAAAAAACCAGGAGGTGCCTGTGACTCAAAGGAGTAGGGCGCAGGCTCCATATGCCGGAGGTGGAGGGTTCAAACCCAGCTCTAGCCAAAACCCACAAAACAAACAAACAAAAAACCAAACAAGACAGCTGCACAAAAAAGGTTTCAAAAACTTAAAGCAAAGAATGATAATTGTGCTAAACTTTCTTTGTCCTTTTAGTAAAGTAGATGGAAGAAACAGATGTTATCACTGCTAGAGAGAAGGGAAATCTTTGCCACCTGTGGCCAGCCCTGGAAGGTGCTCTGTATGAATCCTTTGTGGTAGAGCATCCACTCAAGCTGTGAGCACACCTCATTTTTGTACTCAAGCATTGCTGCCATTGAACTGGAAGTGAAGCTAGGTCTGTACTGCAGTTGACCCCAACACTGGCAATTCTCCAGGCCTAGATTTAGAAGCAAAACCCATATGAGTCTCTGGCATAAAATTTTAAAAATGGACTAAGTAATCTCCTAAATTACATTGATTCACTCTAATTCAAAAAATAAGTGAAATTTAAGTCTAC
This sequence comes from Arctocebus calabarensis, assembly GCA_963573935.1. NCBI lineage: Eukaryota > Metazoa > Chordata > Mammalia > Primates > Lorisidae > Arctocebus > Arctocebus calabarensis. The sequence goes on along the minus strand of CAUYON010111248.1, from coordinate 1,719 downwards.
ATGAGGAATAGAATTACCATTGTATGTCAAAAATTTGTCTAGAGGTGACATTTTCCTAAGGATAAGGCCTTATATTTGTTGAAATTGAATTAAACAGTAGGTATTAGAATTTTAAAGAGTTGCCAAACCTCTTTGGGGTTTGAAGATGCCACCTCTTTGGGGTTATTCCTCAAACTGAAGAACTCATGCTTGATATGAAAGTATTAGTCATTAGCCTGCCACTCATTTGCTTTTCTCTTAATCGAGCCTAGTGTAAGGTAAGACTTTACAAAAGCATTGTACATACTGCCCTTTTTAAACCATGACTTTTACATTACCATTCCCCTGGAATCAATTTCCCTGACCTTGTTGGGTGAACAATTCAACGTAAGGAGTAGTAGCAGAAATAAAGAGTAAAATAAGCCGGTGCCCTAAGAAAAATGAACCAAACAGAACTTAAGTGCATAAGTATGTTCTTACTGTTCTTACTCTTTCTCTTCTTCATTTAGCAAGCTGCAGTATAGTCAAAAGGTGGCAAATCTTGGTGGACAGGCCTTACAATCCTATTAAAAGAGGAGCAAAGCCATTCCTGTTGGGAAACAAATACCCTTTGTAATTATTTTTAAATGCCTGGCATTAGTGGTTGCACAGCACATCATAATCTTAGCAATGGTACATTTCTGTTTGATTATCCTAGAGACTAAAATCTAACAAACAATGCCTTTACAGAAATTGAACTGACTTACTGTTACAAGTATGGCCTATAACTTACTGTTATAAGTATGTTCTTACTGTTATAATTCTAATGGGCTTCTTACTGGGCTGTAATTCTGATTTGGAAAGTTTTATCTTATAGTCTATAAAATTATAAATAAAAGTTTATATATTTTTTATTAATCAAAGTTCCTATCTCCTTTTATTTTTGTTTATTTCCTACATTTAGAAAGTTTAATGTCAAAATTGTAGCTAATAACCTCAATTTCTGAAAATCTTCCCAGATTTAGTTATTTAAAGACAATAGTCCCTTTTATTATGAGGCAGATGTTGGACATTTTAAAATAATGGAGTTTTCAAAATTTCAAATTAATATGAGGGTACAAATGTTTAGGTTACATTGTTTTCAATTGCAAGGTAAAGTTCAAGTTGTAGTTCAGCCCTTCACCCAGAAGGGATGCTAACACCCTTACATCATGCACATTAGGTGAGATTCTGCCAATTGCCCTCTAGCCTCCCCCACTCCCCTCTCCTTTCTCTCTGCTTCCCCTTGCTCGAATATATTTGTGTTTTATCTTTTGTGTGGATGTGTAGTTGTTCATATATTGGTTTGGTATTAGTATTGAGTACATTTGATTTTCTTTTTTTCATTATTGAGATACTTTACCAAGAAGAATAAGTTTCAGCTCCATCCAGGTAAACACAAAAGATGTACTTATGGCTGAATAGTACTCCATGATGTACATATGCCACAATTTGTTAATCTACTTATGGAGTGATGGGCTTTTTGGTTGCTTCCATGACTTGGCAATTGTGAATTGAGCTACAGTAAACATTCTGATGAAAATGTCCTTGTTCCAGCCTGAGCAAAAAAACAAAATGAGACCTTGTCTCTACTAAAAATAGAAAAACTGAGGCAAGGGCGGCTCCTGTGGCTCAGCGAGTAGGGTGCCGGCGCCATATACCGAAGGTGACGGGTTCAAGCCCGGCCTCGCTGAACTGCAAAACAAACAACAACAAAAAAAA